>CABHPP010106328.1:0-26938 GCA_902168425.1 Peromyscus attwateri | reverse complement strand
CACTTTTATGTGGTTCCTGGGGATCAAAGTCAGGCTCCTATGCTTACACAACAAGCACTCTACCAGCTGAGTTATGTCTTTAGCCTCTCTCTCTCTCTCTCTCTCTCTCTCTCTCTCTCTCTCTCTCTTTCTCTCATACTTTCTTTTTGAAGTCTAGGCTATCCAGAATGAGCCCTTTGGATGCTAATATCTAGATGCTCAAGAAGTCATGTTCAACTTTCCAGTTATAATTTGGCGGTTTGGGACAAACCTTCTGCTGAAATCTATTGGCCAAAGTAAGACATATGTTGAGACAGTTAGTCAATTTAATTCTGCCCATGGTGAGACCAGAACACCACATAGAATCCCACTATCAACAAAGCAGGGATGTTGACTGTTTCCATGGAGACCAGAGAGTATTTGTGGATCTCTTCTGTCTATGTCTGTTTTCTCCCTGGCTATCTTTATGATACTTTTGTTTTAGTGTTCAGGAATTTCTCTATGACTTTTATTGATCATAGTGAGAACTCTGTGGGATAACAACATGTGAAACCTGGAGGTTTCAGTAATAATGAAGTTTTAATTTTAAACTCACTTCAATATCCATCCTTTCTCTCTTTGGATACTTACTAATATGAAAGTTTGAGCTTCTTTTTTTCTTCCATGTCTGTTAAAATCAATCTATTTCCTCTTTTTATGTTAAATTTTATTTATGTTTAAATAGTCTTCATTCTTGTTTAATTCATATGTGTTACAAGGAAATATGATCGTATTTACTCCTCATCTCCCCTCTTCAATTTTTCTCAGTATGTCCCCCTCTCCACTTCATGTCTTTTGTTTTGATGATCCACTAAATCTAGTTGGTGATGTCCATATGTGCATAAGTGTGTGGTCAACCACTAGTGTAGGAGGCACAGCTTAAAGATAACATTAGAGAAACCAGGCTTGTTAAGCATGAAGACCTACTTTCTTCAAAGGAAGAAAGAATGATGCCTGGTCACCTGGAATGCTGGAGTGAAAATGATCAAACAACCCGGTGATCCTTTGCTATTATATGGAGGCAGCCTCCACCTGATTTCCTTCAAATCCTGAGAATTGTTTAGCTCTTAATCCTGGGCTTTGGCCCTCAGTGAATAGAACTCACCCTTTTGAAGGCAGCCTCGCATACTTTCCATCCTTTATCAATAGAATCTATCATTATGCCTACTACAAATTTTTCCTCTCTAGGCTCTAGCCATGACCACTGTTTCCCAGAACACAGAACTCATTTTTATGATAAAGGTCTCAGGTATTTTGCCATAGTGATGTTATTTTACAAGGGAATTTTGATGTAGTCATCTCTGAAGCTTTGTTATGAGAATTGTCATGTGAGTTTTCCCCCCAAAGGTTCAATGTGTTTAAATGTGTAAGGAAATTAAACCATGGGATTAGACTCTCTAGAAGTTTTGATCCAGTCTGAATGACCAAGTCCAGCTGTATGGAATTTTCATTCTCACCTTTCTGTTTCATTTCCCTGCCAGCTGTGATACCTGCAGAGACCCACCCCCAAACACACTAGAGCATGAGATACTACCACATTCTTTTCTTCAAGTTAGTATATTCTTGAATTATATTAGTATATTTCATTTTAACTTTTCTCTGGCTCCTTGAATTTCTTGCAAGAAACATGTTAAGCTGTGTGTAGTGGCACATAATTGTTGTTCCAGTAAGTATAGAAGCTGAGATAGAGTACTATTTGCCCACAGATTTGAGACAATCCTGAATAAGATAAGGAATCCTCATGTAAACAAAAGGTCTGTCTGATTTTAAGTTCAATTAATGTAGTCTTATTTTATCTCAATTGAAATATATTTAAGATTATTTTTAGATGTGTTTATATATACAGAGCCTATGCTGACAGATAAAATTCTTGACATTTTTATACACTCTGGTTTTGCATGCCTGGCTTAGATCTTTGTGCAGATATATTTAATCCCTCAGCTCATATTGTAGTGCATCTTATGAGTATGAGATCATAGGTTTGGGAACCATCTACTGTGAGCATTTAAGAGACCTGCTTTAAAAGTATGTGTCTACAAAGATTCTAATTTTGCTTCCAGCCATGTGCTTAGCACTACTACTAGTCTGAGGCTCTTCTACATGAAATGTGTTCATGTTTTGTGAACCACTTGGGCAGGCAGAATGAAGGCTGAAGGTTAAGTCAAGGCTAGCTTGTAGCTATGAATTTTGGAGGGAGACGGGCCCTTTCTGCCTTCTTTCCTCAGCTAAGGCCAAAAGAAAGGCAGTAGTATGCAGAGGCAGGTTCTTTGTTTCTGTTTTCACAGGGCAAGATGTAAGACAATTGAATACCACTTTAAATAATCTTTCCTTTCATTTGCATGTGCCTTAATCTTTCTTTTTGCCTTATTTTCAGAAATAGGCAATCATCTCTACTCTTCTTTCTTCCAGTTACATAATCAATAATTCTTAATTTTAATTTAGTTTATATGAATTATAATTTATAAGGTAAGGGATTTATATAGGGTTATTATTTCAAATGCAACGGTTAAGTCATTTAAAGCAAATTACTCTGTAGTTTTACTTTTTCCAATCATAAATCTGAATACAATACCAGGATCCAAACTTCTAAGTTTGGCAAACAAGTTATTGTCAAACATAACTTAGAGTCTGAAAACCCCAGAGGCTATATTTTCAGTTGTCTTTGCAACAGACATAGATAATATTTTAAAATAGTAATCTCTGAGGGTCAATTAATTAAAAAAAAAACTTATTTTGGGTGACAAATATCTTTTCTGCCTTTAGAATAATATTTTTATTTCCTAATTTAATTTTCTTAATAAAAAGAGCTCTAAAAAATTCTATATTTCTAACAAGCCAAAAACAACCTTGCATTTAAGAACATATTTCTGGCACCAGAAATCTAACTAGAAAGCTAGACCTTAGAAAGGTATTCAGGTCATTTCCCGTGCAAGCTTCCAATGGAGGAAAGCATCCAATAGTCCTATCCAACTACGATGCCTATGAACCACAAAAATGACCTGCATGACATAATAACACTTCACATTAGTGGCATGCATACTTTGATGGTAACCAGTAGTTCTCCAATTGGACTTAAGACCCACTCAACAACAGAGAACCCATGCCGGTACTGGAAACCTAGGCAACTACCCAGTATCAGTAAGTCATGAATCTTAGAGGATAAGCTACAACCACCACTTTATTAAAGCCATATAATCCCTAACTGTAATCTAAACATTTGTCCTTATATTAACAGATAAGTGTAGTCCTCACCCTTCATCAAGAAAACTTCTCTTGGAAACAGATGGAGACCACTACAGAAAACAACAATCAAAATGCAGAGTTGTGGATCCAAGTCTCAGTGGAAACATTTACAAAATATTCTTTTTTTTTTTTTTTTTTTTTTTTTTTCGAGACAGGGTTTCTCTGTGTAGCTTTGCGCCTTTCCTGGAACTCACTTGGGAGACCAGGCTGGCCTCGAACTCACAGAGATCCGCCTGCCTCTGCCTCCCAAGTGCTGGGATTAAAGGCGTGCGCCACCACCGCCTGGCTCAAAATATTCTTGCACCTAAGCTCAGGAAGTCATTCAGAGGAGGAGACAGAAAGATTTTAAGAGCCAAGAGGAGTTTGATGTGAGATTGTAATTTCCAGTCTTTGAGAAGCTACACCCAAAAAGTCTCATCAACATGACTGCCTAAACATCAGCTGAACAAGGATGTCAACAGTAGACATACTAATATAGAGAGTGGAAAGCTCATGGGACCTCAACCCTACACAAAAAACTACAGACAACCAAGAAACACTGAAAATGGGAGAAATAGTTTTCCCCCACAGAAGAGAATATCAGTTTGTTATACAATACCAAATGGTCAGCCCAGAAAACATATATACCAGTAACATTATATAGACTGAATAAGTTTTATTTAGGAATATATATGTATATACATCTGCCTATATGCATGTAACAAGTAATAAAAATGAATTTGAAAAAAGTAAGAAGGGGTATATAAGAAGGTTTGGAGGGAGCAAAGGGAAGGAATAAATGATGCAATCATTATAATCTCAAAAATTTTTAAAAAGCAGGTTTCTTTATTGTGTGACTTTTTCACTTAGTGAAAATAAACTTTAGTGGGTGCTAATCAGGAACTACTTAATTACAGAACCTTGAATGTGTTTTGTGTTGGTCATCATTGAACTCTGAAATGCTCTTTCTGGTTTCTTAATGGATTTTTATAATTCCTGAAATAAACATAAGAACTAACATCCTAAGTAAGAGGTAACATACTGACTGGGCCTTCTTAAAATGTGGGGAGATTTTAGACTTCTAAATCTGACTCAGAGTTACAGTGCAATAAAGCAAAAACACAGACACAGACACACACACACACACACACACACACACACACACACACACACATACACACACCCTGCTTTGTGGAACATGCTTATGAATAACACTCAATCCTGAAGCCATACTGAGGTTATTGATGAGACTGATAGTACTGTTAGCAAGTCTATTTAATCATCAGATATTTGTGTTCAGTACTTTGTACCACATAACCACAACTCCTTGTTTGATTAAACATTAAATGTCACCTTGGTTGATTTATATTATTTGTATGAAAATGAGTTGCATCGCTCTTTGGCAGTGAGTTAAAAGGGAAGACTTTGCCAAAGAAGGAAGAAACACATTGAACTGAGCTGTTCTAATTTTTACTTTTCACTAGCAAATTTCATAAAAGAGAAGACTTGGTGACAATGTGCCAATGGTCCATCAAAAATGACGCAAATTAGTTGCTGTGTTCCTGGTAAGCATAGGTCCCAGGGTTCAATCCCCAATATTACATAAACTAGGCACGGTTGTATATATCTTTAATACCAGCACTTTGGAAGTAGGAACAGAAAGATCAGAAGTTCAAGGTCATCTTGACTACAGAAAATTCCAAGCCAGTATGTACCATGAGATTCTATCTCAAAATCATCATCATTATCATCATCCTCATCCTCATCATCACCTTGGAGTATCTGGTAATTCATTTCTTTTTTTTTTTTTTTTTTTTTTTCAGTTTTTTGAGACAGGGTTTCTCTGTGTAGCTTTGCGCCTTTCCTGGAACTCACTTGGTAGCCCAGGCTGGCCTTGAACTCACAAAGATCCGCCTGGCTCTACCTCCCTAGTGCTGGGATTAAAGGTGTGCGCCACCACTGCCCGGCATCTGGTAATTCATTTCAAGACTGAATTTTCTTTACTACCTCTTGGCTTACAACTAGCTTGATGTCTTTCCACAGAATTATTCCATAATTAATTGTAAATGATATAGTATGGTATTAGTCCACTGATATTTTGTGACTCAAGTCTTTACACATTTCAAATGCTGGTTTCCAAGTAGCAAACAAAGACTAACAAAATCAGAGGAATGAATAAAATTTCATCATTTCCAGGGTCTAGTGTGAATTAAAAACTTTAATCAATGATCATCTTTTAAAATGCAAATATTTTTTGAAGGAAAGAAACAAAGCATCCCTTAAAATTCAGTGTGAATAGGGTATAAAGATGCCCATTTGTATCACCAAGAGACATCTATTAATTTAGAGGTCACTTAAGGATGGAGGACATATAAAATGGAAAGATTGTACAATTAAGGCAAGCTCTACTCAAACTTGAAGATAGTGATGAAGAAGGAAAACAGTTACAATTTGAAACTCATTTAATCACATCATTTTTTATAACCTAAAAAAATCTATTGACATGACAGATGAGAACATGAATTTATGAATAAGAAGTTGTGTAATCACTTTGTAATAAAGGATCATTTTCATTAAATAGAAATGATATTTGGTAAGAAAGAGATTTACCGAGCTGATTTCAATTCTACTTGCCAAATGACTTCCAGATAGTTAAATCTAATGATCATTTTTGTCTTCATTAAATAGAACAACAACTGGCATTCAACAGATTTGATGGCTCCTTTGGCCTTTCAGATACCCTCCCAACCTGGATGCTGGGTGAACATGTTCTCATATTTTTTCTCCTTCCTTAGTGGTTGTTCCTGTTCATTAGACATTGCTGTATAAAAATGAACAAGCCCAAACAGTCACATTTCAAGAGCCATACATTCTCTCCTCTTTAATAATATTCTACAGTTTATGTGTTACTTCTGTGTTAATGATTGTCTTTGAATTTTGAGGATTAAACTGTGCATTTCACTTACTTCTTCATAAACAATACTTTGATTACAAGTAACATAACTCACTTAAAATATCTATAACACACATTCATACACAAGCACAAATATTGCTTTGAAAAGGTACAATAGTCTTCCCTGGGGAGTCAGCCCAGCCTGGTAGATTCAGTTGAGGCAGGTTCAGTCCCCTCCTCCCTGCACCAAGGCTGAGTCAAGTGTCTCAGCATAGGCCCTAGGTTCCAGAAAGCCAGCTCATGCACTAAGAACAGTTCCCGGTCCCACTGCCTGGGGGCCTCCTAAACAGTTCAAGCTCATCAACTCTTTCACTTATCCAGAGGTCCTGGTCCAGTTCCATGGGGGCTCCTCAGCTATTGGTTCACAGTTCATGTATTTCTGCTGGTTTGGCTATTTGTCCCTGTGTTTTTCCAATCATGGTCTCAGTATCTCTTGCTCATATAATCCCTCTTCTCTCTTGCCGATTAGACTCCTGGAACTCCACCTGGGGTTTGGCCATGGATCTCTGCATCTGCTTCCACCAGTCACTGGATGAGAGTTCTATCATGACAGTTAGGGTGTTTGGCCATCAGATCACCAGAGTAGGTCAGCTCAGGCACTCTCTCGACCATTGCCAGTAGTCTATTGTGGAGTTATCTTTGTGGATTTCTGAGGACCTCTCTAGCACTCTGCTTCTTCCTATGCCTTGCTTTGGAGGAGGTGTGAATGGGGGGTGGATTGTGGGGGAAGGCTGGGGAGTGAGAGGAGGGAGGACAGGGGAATCCGTGGCTGATATGTAAAATTAAATAAATTATAAAATAAAAATATTTATATAAAAAAAGAAAAGGTACAGCTCACAAAAGTCAAGGATAGGAAGTGAGTTGGAATAGGAACTGCCCCTAGAGAATGTGGGGAAATCAAATTGAGTTTCTTTATGCCTATCCCTGCCCTTTCTCCTTTTTTGGGGGGAGAGTTTTCTACACTTATCTGCTCAGCTTTACTCATAAGATGCTGATATTCTACTTGCTTTAATTTTGAATTCTGAGCAGAAAACATAATGGAACCAGCTGAGTCTTGGGAGACAGTCTCTTTGATATGTTCTGCCCCATAAACTCTAGCTATGGCAAGCCTTACAGTCTGAAGATATCAGGTTGCCACTTCTGTGAAAAGGGCAGTTTTATGGAAGAGGCAGAGTAGGAAAAGTCCATTGTGACAATATATAGGATCAATTCTATTATATAGGGTGTCCATGGTAGGCAGTGCTTCCTCTTTTGACCTACTGAACATAAACAATTTCCTATTCACTTTTGCCCTCACATTCGTATGGGGAATGCTGATGCTCCCTGGCACAACGCATTCACGGCCACTGAACATTGTGTCTGTGTCTGCAACCACTAGGCTGCCAAACAAACCATGAAAGAAGTTCTTGTGCTTTTTCCTTTTCCTTTTGATATTTATCCTTAGCTTACTATTTACATGTATTTGCCTGTGTGAGTGTGGGTTCATGTATATGTGTGGGTGCCCCAGTAGACTAGAAGCACTTGGGATTATAAGCATTAGTGAGCCTCTAACATTGATGCTAGGATCTGAATACTAGTCCTCAGGAGAGAGCAGCAAGTGCTCTTAAATGCTTAGTCATCTCTTTAGCCCCATCTCCTGCTGCTTAAATACAGCTTAATACAGGATAGTTTTTAAGAAGATTTAAATAAGTCAGGCAAAGGCATATCATACAAGGATGCTATTCATAAGCACTTACAATGAGGTGGATCGGTAAAGAAACTCAATTCCAAGCACCTGTCAAAAGAATTAGCACAGCTCTGTTCTTTTCTTCAAGTTCAAAGTAAATAAAACAAAGAATCAAAACATATCACATGCTGGGCGGTGGTGGTGCACGCCTTTAATCCCAACACTCAGGAGGCAGAGGCAGGAGTATCTTTGTGAGTTTGAGGCCAGCCTGGTCTACAGAGCGAGATCCAGGAAAGGCGCACAGCTACACAAAGAAACCCTATCTTGAAAAAACAAAAACAAAAACAAAAACAAAAAACAAAAAACAAAAAAACCGTATCACACATCTTACAGAAACAGTATAACAATTATTTTCCCCAAATAAATTGTTTAGGAATTAATTTTTAGTGGTTAACTTGTTTTGCATCCCAAGATAACTTTTTTGTGTCCATCTAGAAGAATGTTGGTGATGTAGATACACAGCATGTGAAATTAATAATACTCCTATGATGGTTTTTAATTGTTATATGTGTAAATATTTTAATTGTGTACATATGATGGATTATCTCAGTGCTCAACAATGTTAGTAAATTTCTCTTGGTTTTGTCATAGTTATCAATTTACATAATGGTTATGTATACAAGGATATGAAATTTATGTGTGTGTATGTGTGTTCCATCTGAGATAAGTCACCAACCTGGTAGCCAATACTTTAGAATATACACAAGTAGGTGTACAAAGTAATTCTTGATAGTATTAAGCATAGGTATAGCATTTATGACAGGATGATAAAGACAGAAAGTTGCCTTGCTACATGCCATATCCAATCCATATGTTCATTCCAAGTTTTCTAATTTCTCTGGATTTGCTTAAACTTCATGACCTTGACAACTTTTAGGATAATAGTTGTGTCATGAGATTCCTCCAAGTTGGGTGTTCACATAGTACTGCAAACTTAAAAAAATTAGTCTTTTTTTTTTTGAAATTAGTTAGCATAATGGAATGACTCTGATATTATAGAAACATACCTTCTGTAGACTTTCAACTTATTCAGACATTTTTATTAACCTGCACTCCTGTTTTCTCTCTTCATCTCTTGTTTAGTATGTTCCAGTACATTGTTGCCTCCATTTTTTTTGGTGATGCTTTTCACTTTGTTGGGTTAGTTATAGGGACTCTTCCCACTCTACTGGATTTGTTTTGTCTTTTGACATAGTCCCACTGTTCTTTATGCATCTCCCCACTTTTCTGATGCTAAAGTTCTGCCAGAGTTGTCTTGTACTTCTGGTGACTTAAACCTGGGGTTGACGCCATTTTCCAAGGAGCTCTACTTTCTTCATTTGGTCAAACATCTTGTGCATAGGAAACATCATATCTCTGCTTCTTTTGCTTTCTATATGATCGCTGTGTTTTCCCTATCTAGTATCTCTCTGTCTTTGTGGAATAATTTCCTTTCTAAACATCACAAGGGCTTACACCTTACTCATTTTAACTCTAACACACCCTTCCACACTGTTTGAACTCTGAGTCCCCAAGTTAATTTTGTGTGTGTGTGTGTGTGACAGGGTTTTTACTGTTTAGGTTCCAATACCCTGTCATTCAGCTGTGATACAGTCCCTCACCATCCTCACTATGGCAATCTACCTTGTTTTATCCAGTGAAACCCCAAGAATTGAATGCTCAAAAATAGAAGATGCTTGTATTGATTTTCATTGGCTGCCAAAAATGTTGCAGTTTTTTTTATTTTTTTTACTTTTTTATGAGCAGAAAATGTTTTGCTGGCACAGTGTAAAGAGAAAGGAAGCAGAAAAGAGGATTTTTATTCTCAAGGAATTGCCAGGGTAATTGGAGAGACAAGACAGCTCATTTTATCTTTAGAATATTCTGTAAGGCATAGATTAGTACACTTATCTGAGCATAGCTATTAAGAATATGAACTTATTTTCTTTGAGGAGATAATTTCTCAGCAGTTTTGAAATACTATAAATGGAACTGAAGAGAAAAAGCTAATGTAAGAATTTAGAATGCTAAGCAAATTCTAGAAAGTCTCAGTGACAAATTATACTTCTTTCTCTCTGACTTTTTTCTGGTTCAGAATGAATGAATAGCATAGATGATACCCTTTAGGAAAATAAAATCATATTAATTTACATCATTATAATGCTGCTGGGAACCAACAACCAAGAAAATAACCACAACCTTCTCACATAATAATTCCACAAACATGCCAACTGTTTTCAATTCATAAATACAATGTCATACCATGTTGGTGACTTTGACTCTTACAGAATTTATTCAGATGATAATGTTTAAAACCTTGGTGTAACATATAAGATGAATATCATATATTTACAAATGAAATAGATACAACGTTAAGTAGAAAAGTATATGTATGGATAGCTAGTTTGTGTGTCAGATGAAGGACAAGCTCTGTGGTGATGATAATCATACCTGTGCCTGTTCTCTCTGACAAGCCTATGCTGAGCACTCTTAAATAAGCTGAAACTACTGAAACCACAAGCAGAAATACAAAAGGGAAGAGCTGGAGGCAAAGCCATTATGCAGCTAGAGCTTCCCTTTTCTTTTTTTCATCCCCTGTCTGCCCTTTGTTACCTCACACTCACTCTGAGAACTGACCATTTTTTTTTTCATATGATTATAGACTAGACATGAGAAGCCCTAATTTCAGTATATGGAAGCTTCATCACCAATGGGAAGAGTCTTACCCTCAGCAAAACCGAAAAATTTCAGACAAAAGACTGATTGGAAGATCTTATGTCATATGTTCACATCCCCTTAATCCAATTTTTGCAAGCTTGTGTTGAAATGAGCTTTTGTCTAAGCGCAGGATATACTCAATTGGAGTATGGGGTAATTAATGCATTGCTATTGGAAACCCGCATTGTTGGCAGTAATTAATAAGTGATGAGTCATGGCAGTTCTTTAAGACTTCCCATTATAAAGGAAGATAGCAAAGAGCTGATGGGACATGATGCTAATTCATATACTTTGTAACTCGTAAGTGGGTTAGAGTCAACCCAATTTGAAAGAAGAAAAGCTAACTTCATGGTAAAGCTAAATTTGGGACTTAGGGTCATGTTACAGAGTAGCACAATTTATGTAACCATGTTGTGAATGATCTCATAGGAACAGGCTAACAAGCCATAGGAGTGATGAGTCAGCACACTGTGCACAGACCCTATGATAAGAAAGGGCTAGACAGGAAATATGTTACAGGAAAGAAAATGTTACAGGTAATTCTTTAACTCTAATTTAATAGTTAAAAAAGTGGTGGGGGGTGGCAAGAAGGACAACTATAATGATGTATTGGTTCAAATTATATGACATTAACGACCTTAGTGCCAGATGAGAAAGAATTGATCATTAAAAATATAGGTTAATTGAAAAATTAAACTGAACTTTGAAAGAAGTTACCTATAGTGTTCCTGGATAGAGTATCATATTCAAATTATGTAGAGGAAATAAGTCATGTCAGATCTTTAATACAGGAAACACCAATTACCAGCTAGAACTTCAGTATATTAATTTTATATAGGATATATAATAGCTATAACTGAATATAATAGATAGACAGCTACAGATTTGAGATGTATTCTCTTGTCCTTATATTCCATCAATATGTAAGTTTATCCAGTGATACTGTAGTTTGAAAACACTTGTGACAATAAAATTATTTCTTTACTAAATTACCTTTCAACCCATTTTTACCCTATACTTAAATGGAGGAAATCTCTTTCTGTGCTTAAATTTTCATGGAAATCTAACTAAGGAAAGTTTAAACAACATACAACATTTGAGAACATAATATAAATAGGCTCAAGATTCAATTTAAAATTATATCATATGTATAAATACTCAAAACTGAATGAGGTAAAATAGTAGTTATTGTTGAAATCAAGACAAGAGGGGTGTTCGAAAACCTAACAAGAATTTTAAGACAGCTATGATAACAATGTATCAGTAAGCAATTATAAGCAGGCTTGAAAGGCATTCAAATAGTAATAAACCTAAGCAAAGAAATAGAAAATGTAAAGAATAATGGAAAAAATGATAGAAGCTGAAAAAAATGATCAACCACAGGGCTCAGTAAATGTCTGCAATGAAGGAGGCAGGGACTGGAGGTAAGAGTCGGCAAATTCTAAAGAGACACATATAAATAACTCAGCATGTAAGAGGAGGTGTTGGGAAGGAGGGACAGATTCAGGAACTGACAGCCTGTGCCAGAGGACTGACTTTTACGTCGTGAAGGTTTCAAAGAGGAAGACAGAGTAAACAGGGATGAAAAGGCAATCAAAGAAAAAACAATTGAAAATGTCCCCAATTTTGAAAAGGAACAAATAATCTAGTTTCAGAAAGCTGAAAAAATTCCAAACAAAATAAGATAAACTCGATCCATGCTGAAACACACATAATCCAATGTCTGAAAATGACACACAAAAGAAAACTCTAAATAGTAATCATACAAAAACAACAACTTGCTTACAGAAGAAAACACTCAAAATGATGGCTAACTCCTCATTTCAAACCACCAATGCCAGGAAGAAGCAGGCAGGGATATTTAAAGAACTGCTGATCTATTTTCCTTCAGTTAAACATTCGTTGTTTGTCAGTCAGTTAGATAAACCTGCTTCATGTATCAGGTGCTCTTCTTGTTGTAAGGAAGTATGTGAAGCAAGCAGCTTTAGAAAGTTAAGTTTCACTTTGGCTCACACTTTGAGGGTACAGCCTGTCACAGCAGGCAACACATGTCAGCAGGAGCATGAGGCAGCTGCTCACTGTTCTTACAGAGCTCACCTTCTTTCTTTTCAGTCTGGAATCCCAGCTCCAGGTATGAGATTGCCCACAAAGGTTGTGTATTGCTATGTAAATTGACTTACTCTAGGTAAATCCTCATAGCAATGACCAATATGTGTTCTTTGGCAGTTCTAAACGCCATCAGGTCGACAATCAAGATTAACCACAATGGAGCAATGAAAGGGAAAGCAGATCCCTGGCAAGTTAATTCTGTTCCATGTACACCTACACTAATAAAGAGGGAAAATTATAAACTGAAAAGAGATTATAAAACAAAGAGGTTTGTGAGATAAAGAGGGAAGAAGGGAAACATTCATGAAAATTCTAGGCCTATACAATAGGGTGTCCATCTTGAGTGTCCAACATCAGGTTTGAATATTGAAAAATATTTGCAACACTTTCTCATGTAGCTCCAGATGGATCTAGAGGAAATATTTCAGATAATTACATTCAAAATGTAGAAGAGGGGTCCCAAGAACATGGCTTAGTGTGTCAAGTGTTTTCTGGACAAATATGAGAACCTCAGCTTAGATCTCCAGGATCCATGGAGAAGTTTGTGTGTGGTGATGAAAGACTGTAACCCAAGCATGGAGGAGACAGACACAGGAAGATAATGGGTACTTCAGCCAGCCAGTCTTGGCAGTGAGCTACAGGTTCAGTGAGAGAACCTGTCTCAAAATTAAGCTGGGAAGCAATAGATGAAGGTATGCACATATACCCGGACTACGGGCACATAGTAACATGACAAGTATCTTATCATAACATGTCTCTGTAGTGTCATACTTAGATAATATGAACTAGATAGTTCATCGTAAACTAGTAAATGAGATTCAAAACTTTAAAATTAAAAAAATCCTAAATATATGCATAGTCTCACTTGGATATTTTAACATAGTTTGAAAGAATAACACAAATTTTACAAAAGGTCTTTGGCAAGCAGAAGCAGCATGAAATGAACTCAATTCATTTATGAAGCCAACACTACTCAGATAGCAAAGCTGAAAAACCCAGTAAAAAGAGAAAGACCATCAATTAGTATTCCTCATAAAGAGGAACTCAACAGTTCTTAACAAAATAAGCAGAGTTGAATAATTTAAGCATCTTGAAAGAACATCTAGTTATAGTGGTATTTTATTTGTACTGAAATGTGATTTTATTTGTATGTTAATAAATAAAGTTGCCTAGGGGTCAGAGCTATTAGCAAGCCATAGCGAAAGCTGGTTGTGGTGGTGCACGCCAGTAGGATTTGCTGAAGGAGGCACACGCCTTTAATCCCAGCACTTGGTAGGCAGAGCTAGGTAGATCTCTGTGTGTTCAAGGATACAGCCAGCATTGGAGACACACGCTCCAATATGTGTCTGGAGGTCTGTACAGACATGCAGTGACGAGGCAGTCACGTGGTTGGGTTTACAACCAATGAGAAGGCAGAACAGAAAGTGTATTTAAAGACAAACAGACAGGAAGTAGCTCCTTTTCAGAGAGGTCTCTTGGCTGAAGAGGCTAGCTGCAGCAGACGGGTAAGGCTCTTAGCTCTGACCTCTTGGGCTTTTATCTTTACATTGGCTCTGTGTTTCTTATTTAATAAGACGGTTGGTTACATCTACATCTAGTAAATTAGGCTGGGTGGAAAAACAAAGAATCTGTCTCAAAGTTCTACATTGTATGATTGCATTGCCATATATATATTTCTGTTTGAGACAGCAACTCATGTAACCCAGGTCAGTCTCAAACTCACTAAATAGTCAAGGGTGACCTGAAATTTTGTTCCTTTGCCCCTACATCTCAAATTCTCAGATTACAGGATTGTGCTATCATGTCTGCTGCTGTATTGTGATGGGAATTAAACCTGTGGTTTCATGCCTCATGTGCCAGCACTCTACCAATAGTCACATCCCCAGCTCCATATTATATAACGTTCTTAAAATGTTGAAATTCTAGAAATGGAGAATATGGCAGCTATGTCAGAGGAAGGAGGTGAAGGAGATGGAAAAATAGTTGTTTCATCTTTGGCACCAAGACTGTGCCTTAATCTACTGCTATCTTAGCCAGCAATTGCAACTCCACAGTTTCTGGGCTGCTTCTCTAACATTAGCTTGGCCAGTCAGGCTGCAGTCTGGTGAGAATTCTGCTCCTGCAGCCACTGGCCATGTCACTGCCACTAAAGGCAGCTTTAAATAATCTCTATCATTTCACTTATGAATAAGACTCGAGATTCAAAGACTGGGGTGAAAATCTGTGAGCTCAGAGAGGCTGAGTAGCAACTAGCTAATAACTCTCTGTACTTGCTGGTATCCACAGAACATCCTTGCTTCTGTTTTGCCAAAGCAGAAAAACCTGTGCTTCTCCAAACCCCACTCTACTACTTTCTGTGTTTCTGTCTCTCTTGATTGCCCTCTAAGGCTCTTTGATTGCTTTCTGTCAACTAGTTAATATTGCAGCCTCCAGACCCAATGATAATTTTATTTAATTAATGTAAATGTACATTTTGGATTCACAGTGTGACTAAATATCCCCCAACATTTCCCCTTTTTGTCTAAATAAAAAGGAAAGACTTTAACACAATGAAACTATATACAATAAGAACAATTATCAAGTATGGCTTATGTTCACAATGTCCAGTCCATTTCTATTTGGCATATTCAGAGAAACTACTCTATTATCTATCCTATCTTGGTGAGTCCAAAGTTTTGTAGCTAATTCACTTTCTATTCCAACTTGTATTACCAACCCAAAACTATCTTCTTAGACCTCAAAACACTTTCTTAGAAAAAAATTTAAACTTTTATATCTCTCAATCTTATACACTTTATACCTCTTTTTGTGAGTTTCTTTCATGAATTTGGTAAGAGAGAAAACTGTAACTATAACTATCCCATCTTCAACTCCATCAGAGACTTGAGAAGGATATATTACCTGAGTAAACATGAAGTGCACAGTAAACATCTTCTAAAACTACAGAAATGACAGAAAGCTGGCTACCTGGACAGTCACCCAAGGCTCCTCTGCAACTTTGAATCATCCATCCTCAGCCTATGGGACTAGAATATCTGACAGACTTTTTTATGAAGCAGGAATTTTGTAGGACTGTCCAGCCTAGTCTTGGCAAAGTTATGCAGTCACTTTCTGTGTGACCTGCAGAATGTCTGGCAGACTTTCTATGAAGCAGGGATTTTGAAATACTGTCCTACCTTATCATGGCAAAGTTTGATGGTCTTTTTCCTTTGTGTCCTGCTTGTCCAGTTTGTCCAGTATACTATCAGAACTTGACGCAAGGGCAATTTCCTGCCTAAATGTCTACCTTTGCCACAATGAAAGCAAAGTCCATATGGACGTTCGTCAATGCCCATCATCCTTTTGTGAAGTGAATTGGTGCTGCCAGGAGCAGATGTGTCTCACTGTCAAGAAAAGCCTTAGATTATTAAACATCTTAAATGCCATATTCTGTAGGTCTCTGAAGTATTTGTAGATCAGCTATCTATCTAAAATATATTTGTGTTTAACCTTGAAAACATATCTAACTACAAGTTTGATTATTATTGATGACTAACTACTAACCTGTATTTTTATTTATATATTACATTTAAATGAGCAACACAAGTACAATACCTTAAGTAAGAATAGAAACAGATGCAGTATAACAATAATAATGTTAAATTTGTGTCAAATATACAAACATGTCTTAAACAAGAGTAGAAACATATACAAATTATGTCCTAACAAAAATAACCTTAAATTTTGTCAATATACAATAATACCTTAAATAAGAATAGGAACATATATAGAGTATGTTCTAATAAAAGCAATCTTAAATTTCTATCAATAGCCTGGTGGTGGTGGTACATGCCTTTAATCGCAGCACTTGGGAGGCAGAGGCAGGCAGATCTCTGTGAGTTCAAGGTCAGCCTACAGAGCTAGTTCCAGGACAGCCAGGACTGTTATATAGAGAAACCTTTTCTCAGAAACCCACCCCAAAAATGTGTATTCTTATACAAAATACATACCAATGTAAATATTTAAGATTAATAGTTGCTTTTTCGCCGGGCGGTGGTGGCGCACGCCTTTAATCCCAGCACTCGGGAGGCAGAGCCAGGCGGATCTCTGTGAGTTCGAGGCCAGCCTGGGCTCCCAAGTGAGCTCCAGGAGAGGCACAAAGCTACACAGAGAAACCCTGTCTCGAAAAACAAAACAAAACAAAACAAAAAAAGATTAATAGTTGCTTTTTAGTTTAAAGTAGATTCAATAAGCTACCCTTTTATCCTATCCTTTCCATAGCCCCCCCCCCTTTTTTTCAGAAGGAGATTTGTAAATCCAACCTCCCTTGCTTAAATTTCTCCCTTACCATGACCAGTAGTAATTGGCAACCAACCTCACTAAATGGTGATACACATTCATAACCCAAGAAATGATCAGAAATCACCCACTCCACCTCTTACGAATGTGGACATCATGTTTTTATAATTATTTCCTGCTGTCTGGAGGTGATGGCATCTTTAGGGGAACTTGAGAAAATGGGATAATGATCAAGTCCTGGGAGAGCTAGCTGTATTGTCTTTGTTTAGTCTCTGTGTGATGGGAAAGTGCAGAGTTTTTCTGAAGTCTTGGCTGAATAGTCTATGAGGCTGGACCATCTCAGCTAACTGCCTTGAAATTGTCCTGAGCAGTTTGTAGTTCAAAGCTGATCTTTGGGTAGTGTTTGTCAGCTTAATGGTGTTACCACAATCCAGATGGATCATCATTGTGGGGCCCCTTCATCTTGGAGACTTCAAAGGTCACTGTTAGAAATGATCACAGTTCACTGCGGAAAGCTTAAACATTTTCAATGCCATATGCAGCAGATCTCCAAAAGATCTATTAAATATATACAGGGTACACAAGCTTAATTTCTAGTTACCTGATTCAGACTCAAACTAGAATCATGTACACGAAGCTGGATGAAGACTACTTCTAAAATTAGTTTGTACTGTATATGACCATTAATATCACAACAGAAAGTTTATATATATATATATATATATATATATATATATATATATATATAGTATTCTCATAACTTTAGAGATAATGTTTACACCTTAGTGACAATACAATAATCCCTTAATTTTCACTTTCTTCTGTCCCATATCAGGTGGCTCTTCTAACATGAGACAGAATTTTGGATTTTCCTTTAACAAGTGTGCTTGGGTTTAGAGAAGGAGGGAGCCATACTCCAACTCCAGAGACAGCTTTGATTCTTATTGAATTTGGATTGCAGAAAGATCATTTGCCTTTTATACTTGTAGAGAGCAGCAGAAACAAATATTTGGGAAGATTTATGAATTTCAGTCCTGTTAGAAATGTGCTATACCATTAGCTCAATTTTACTCTTTTTCTTGGCACATTTTTCTCTGGATGATTCATTCTTCTTCAGATGTCTCATTTGTCCAGTGGCCTTCAGATTCCTTAGTTGGATGCTTTTATCCTGCTGGAAAGACAAAAATGAAACCTTTCCCCAACCCTAACTTTAGTGAATTCCTCTTTTGTCTGGTTATTTCTTTGTTAAGACAAAAAAAAAATTGGCAACAGTAAAAGTATTATCGTTTAATAATTAAAAATTGTTTATTTTTTTACCTGATCAAATGAAAGGGATTCATTATTTGAGAAGACTGTAGCCTTTGCCTTCTCAGAATAATCTTTCTGATGATGCTTCTCTTCTCAGTCTTCATTTGCTTCTACATGGCAAATGTTTGAAGAGTTAGAAATTCTCTCTCAGAAAACAGAAGAACTACTACTGATGGCATGGTATATTTGATTGGGAAAATTTGTTAGAGACAATATTTAACCAGAATCTACCTCTTAGTTACTTACAATTATCATCTGATCCCAAGAACATAAAATTATCATCTGGTCCTAATTAAAGTAACGAGTTATAGACAGCCAAGAGAGAGAAGGCACTTCCAGTATTGGCAGTTTCTGACGAAATATTAAGCTGGAAACTGAATCAGAAGCCAAATTCCATATATTATAATTTGGTGGACACATTATCAACCTTGCACACAAATTCTTGATTTTAATTGCAGTTTCAATTAATTTCCAAGTATTTTCTTTGCTTTGGTCAAGATTTACTATGAAAGGGAAGCTATCCTGCATCCCATTCAGTGGGAAAATCAAGAAACATACTAACAGAACAATGCTAAATTCAGTAAGGGGGTAAAGAAAGAGTTTAGTGAATAAAGTTCACTTTATATGCCTTGAAAATACAGGGCATCAGATTAATCCTCAGTACCCACCTCAAAAGCTAGGTATGGTGATCCATCTTGACTAAGTCCAATTTCAATGAACCTACAAATATTTTAAGGATTTCACTCTATTTCATTCTATTCCAATGAAGGGATCTGATTCAAGTCAACATGGCTAGTAGCCAATCTGAGAAAGCTTGATTATCAACTCCCTCTAATGTAGATGTAACCGACCGCCTTATTAAATAAGAAACACAGAGCCAATGTAAAGGTGAAAGCCCAAGAGGTCAGAGCCAGAAGCTTACCCGCTTTCCGCTAGCTAGCTTCTTCCGCCAAGAGAGCTCTCCGAAAAAAAGGGAGTTACTTCCTGTGCGTCTGATTTATAAAGAGTTCTGGTTCTTCCTACTCATTGGTTATAAACTAACTACGTGGCTGTCTCGTCACTGCCTCTCTGTCCAGACCTCCCACGTTTTCTATGGTTGGTATTGAGATCAAGGGCGTGTGTCACCAATGCTAGCTGTATCCTTGAACACACAGAGATCCACCTAGCTCTGCTTACCAAGTGCTGGGATTAAAGGCGTGCACCACCACCGCCCTGGCTTTCGCTATGGCTTGCTAATAGCTCTGACCCCTAAGCAACTTTATTTATTAACATACAAATAAAATCACATTTCAGTACAAATAGAATACCACTATATTTCCCCTTTCTAATTTAATAAAAAGAAAAAAAAAGGAAAGTTGTAACTAATATAAGAAAAACTATATACAAAAGTACAATAACTATATACAATATATACAAGTGATGAAAACCTAAACAATGTCTAGTCCATTTGTATTTGACAAATTCAGAGAAAATAATTCCATTGCTTATCCTATTTTGGTAAGTTCAAAATGTACCTAATTCCTTTCTATCCTAACTAATCTTCAACTATAATTAATTAATCTTCAGCTATGACTAATTAAACTTCGACTATAACTAACTAATCTTCAACTCTCTCAGAGACCCAAGAAGGAAATAATATTACCTAACAAAAATAAAAACAGGAAGTGCATGCAAGCAGCTTCCAAAAAAATTGTGAGTTGACAGAAACAGCCAGCCGCCTGGACAGTCACCTGAGGTTTCTCCGCAGTGTTGGGGCATCATCTTCAGCCTATAGGCTTAGCGTATCTGACAGACTCATTTGTGAAGTAGGATGTACACAAGTTCAACAGTTCAACCTCACCTTGGGTGAGAGCAGTCCATGTACCAGAAATACCTGAATTCCACTAGTGTCATGTCCTGATTCAGGATTTTAAACTCTGGAAATTGTTGATGGTTTTTTAATTCAGCTGTCCATTCTTCTTGACCGTGTATGTGTGGCTTCTAAGTCATTCCCCATCATTGACTGTCCTTTCACCTTCTAGGGCAAAGGTAAAGTATTATTTTTCTATGCAGATCTCCAGAAAGTATGCTGATATAAATCTTTTACAATGATGAATTGTAATTTCCTGTCTTCTCCAAAATTTAGTAGCAAGCAAGGAACCAATATCTGTGTGGACCTTGGTGCATTGTTGAAAAATGTTGAATGATTGACTGGACAAGGATATGGAAGTGATGTAAGATCTCCAGACTAAGATTCTTTCTATATATTCATTATCCTTCCTTTTTAGTTTATTCCTAATGTATAGAAAGTCTAGAGCTTATAATTTTTTGTTTAATGGTTAAATTATTAATTTATTAGTGATATTTTCAAATAAAAATGGTAAAACTAATACATAAATACTTCCTGCATAAATAAAATAATAAGTCTCTAAATCTGAAGTAGTCTTTCAGCACCTCTCCCCCTTTCCCTGGACATTATTTATTGTATCTCTAGCATTCTGTAGATAGCTATGATGGTATTATTTACTTTGTATGGATCTATAGCTGGAGAGTTTCTCTCTGGGTCCCACCACGCCCCCACAGTCCTGCAGCTCACTTATAAAATAATCACTCAGATGCTTATATTATTTATAAACTGTGTGGCTGTGGCAGGCTTCTTGCTATCTAGTTCTTCTATCTTAAATTTACCAATTTCTATAAATCTCTACCTTGCCACATGGCTCGTGGCTTACCGGTATCCTTACATTGCTGAGACTGGCAGCATCTCCTCCCAGCCTTATACTTCCCAGAATTCTCCTCCATGCTTGTCCCGCCTATACTATACTTCTTGCCTGGCTACTGGGCAACCAGCATTTTATTTATCAATCAATCATAGCAACACATTTTCACAGCATACAGAACATCCCATAGCATGGATCCTTTTACACAATTTAAAAATATTTATTTAGATGTAGGTGGAAGAAAGTAAAAAAAAGACAAAAGCATAAAACAAATAACCTCATATACAGTAATGCTCATGAGCATTTCCCAGTGGATGCCTATTTGTTATATTTGGGACCACTTTCCTCTCTCACCAGAAGGTTTTACTATAGTTCTTTCATTCATGGCTTGATTCTTCCATAATGTCTGGATTCTTCATGTCTTTTCTTCAGTCTCTGTTTCCTGTAACCCCCGCCCCCTTAGTTTTCCCTACTGCTCCTATCTGGGCCTCACTGTGGTCATAGTTATGGTTCCCAGTATCCTTAAATTCTATCCTGTCCTTGTTACCCCACTAATTAGCATATTCTGTAATATCTCAGTGTGCCTTCTTCAGTGTTATAAATAACAGGCAAGAAAGAGAATAGTCTTCTAAGGAGATAAATGTCAAGACCCTCAGAGAACCCATACATTAAGTAGCCAGAGTTACCATGTCTCCATCATAACTGAAAATTCTCACACAATGTCCTTAAGTCATTTTATGAAATAGATGAAGTTTTCAAAGCAGCTAGTCTCCATATATATAGCATTCACTTATTTTCTGTGAAAAATGTCACAATGAGAGGAAAAGTGCATCTTTTTATTGCTATTTGAATTGACAGCTTTTTTTTCATACAGGGAAATGTTAAAATTGAATTTTTGTGTTGTTTTGATCATGTTATTAAGTGAGAAAAACTAAAATGATGTCTTTCTATTCTAACATTCTGAATGCAAACATTCTTTTATATATGAAGCAGTATAATCAATTATTTAAAACCAAGTTATTAATTTTAAAGGTCACACGTGTTTCAGTAAGCCTAGGGGGAGTCAGAAATGTTTGCTTCCTAGCAGACTGACCCACTGTGATGCTGTGATTCCTTAATGGATGCAGGCTGTGGTGGGGTGGCAGACATATGATAGTGGATGAATGTGTCTATGTATGTGTGTTTGTGCATGTGTGTACACACACCTGTGTGTACGTGATTATAAGTATGGGACATTTGGGTGACAGTTTCTACTGTCATACACAAAAATAAGTCATCAAAAATAGAATCTGTGAAATAAATTTTCTCCTGATCAGCTTCAAAAATGGAATAGTCTTTGAAATGTTAGAAGGATATGGGTCAATTTTTGCTCTGTGGAAAGTTAAACCAGTATGGTTAACATTTAACTTCTAACTTTTCCAGGACAATTATCATTCAAATGTATTCATTTACTTAAAAAATATTTTAACCTCCTCTATTTTGTGATCTCTTTAATTTTTAAAGCAATGGTATAAATGGAAATATTGTTTTCTAAGTGTTTCCTATGTAAGGGCTACCATGGACTAGACCCTGATATGAGGACAGAAGGTATCCTTTGCTAGATGTTTGCATGTAATATTATGCCTTGTTCCAAGACCATATTTGTTGAAAGTGAATTTATTTCCCAGGGATAGGCAATGAGACTATAATACATGAAAAGGTAGCAAAAATTATAGTTCAGAATCGTGGTAGATACTGTTTGGTTGGGAGCTCCACCTCAACCCCTGGCACCCTGGCATCCCTGTACCCAAAGAGTCTGGAATGTTTGGAAGGAGTCTGGTGGAAGATCCACCTTGGCTCCCTTCCCTGTCTCTTTCCCTAAACCCACACCTTCAAAGCCCACCAAACACAGCTCCTCCCCTAGAGAGGCTCAGGACGACTCCCACAGGGGATATATGCAGTGGTATCCCAGAAAACAGACTCCTGGTTCTTCTGGTCTGGTGTCCTCTTCTCCTCTCTGTGGGGTGGGGAATCACCTGGGAGTGCTTTATCCATTAAACCTTGGCTTTTTCTGATTCAGTCTGATTCGGTTTGTTGCCAAGGCAGAGAGGCCTTCAGGAGGCCTAAAACTTATCAGTTACTATTTTGGAAAGTACATTTGGTCCTGAGAAAACAGGATGAAAAGTTTGCATGTGTTATTAGCCATGAGGTCAGGGGGAGCCAGAACTGTTTATTTCCTAGCAGACTGGCCCACTGTGATTCCTCAATGGACACAGGCTTGGCTGGGACACAGGACATATGATAGTGTGTGTGTGTGTGTGTGCGTGTGTGTGTGTGTGTGTGTGTGTGTGTGTGTGTGTGTGTGTGTGGCATTATGTTGACAGTTTATAATTCTGAATAGGAGTATGAGAAGCTCTGGAGATTTTGTTTGCTGTGTAAAAGTGACTAGGGTTAATTCTTGCTTTCACTACTAAATTTCTTCAGAGGAAAATGAGCTCTTTATTTCAGTCTAGTGCATAGACACAATAGTAAGAGCAGACATAGGAGAGTGGTAGAAATAACTAATAAAACAATATTGTCTGTAGGATGGGACAGGAAATGTCACAAGTGATGTGTGTATACATTGTACATTTTATTATAAGGTTTTATACAATTTTGACCATGTTTTCTCCCATCCCCCAATTCCTCCCAGATCCTCCAGGGTTTTTTAAAATTAACATTTTAATTTATTTGTCATTATTACTATATCATATATGAAACTATTATTAATGTTGATTGTGACATCCCCTCATGGAGGCTATTTTATTATCCAACATATTTTTATTGATTATTTTTTAATTTCACATAATGCATCTGGATCACACTCACTTCCCAGTCCTCCCAGGTCCACCCCCTCAACCTTGTGACCCTCCCAAAAAAAATGAAGAAAGAAGAAAAGAAAAAACATGTTTATTTCTGGTTGCCAATATGTTTATTGGAACATGGTCAAACTCCCAGTGGCCAGCCCCTTAAAAAAAACTGAGTGCTTTCCTATCTCCACCCCCAGCAGAAGCAATCAGTGGTGAAGAGCTACACTGTAACATCCCTGTCACAAATTTTCAGAGTTCTGTTCAATGGCTTCCTGTCAAGATTGTTTCTTTTTTAGGGGGTGAGGGTGGGGTCCCTTGTCACAGAAGTATAATCTCCTCAGGACTGTCAGCTTAAAAATAATTACACAGAAACTTATTGTCAATTATGAAAGCTTGGCCTTTAGCTTTGACTTGTCTCAATTAGCTCTGAAAGACACCCCCGCCCCCCAGCTTTACAAGGTTGATAGATGCTATTCTCCATTTCAGTTAAGGTCAAACTATGGACAGGCCACAAGCTGCCAGGTGGCCGCCCAGTAAGAAAACAGTTGAGAAAAACAAGGGGGACACAGAGGTCAGGGCGTGTTAATCTTGCTTTCTCTGTCAACCGCCCCTGCAAGATGCAACTTTGTGGGTTTTCTGAGAACTGGGTCTGGGCAAACAATGGCGCCCTCAGGTTCACCCCTGACACCATTTGAATGCACCAATGAGATGCCTGTTACTATGCTTCACCTTTTGCACAGTGCTGTTTCCCTATAAAAACCCGGTATTGTTGCCGCCTGGCGCGATCAGCTAGCTTGAGCTGCTGAGAGCCCGCAGGCACCTGTGTGACAATAAAGATCCTCTTGCTTGTTGCATCCAGTGCTCTGCGTGTGGTAATTGGGTTGGGGTCTCCAGAGTTCTTTCAGCTCTTATAACTTAAATTAACACATTTATAATAATCTGTGCTCTGCCATTTGGCATTACCTCTCTTCCATTTTGTACCTCCTTTTTCCTGTGTCTGGCTGATGACTCTGACTTTTTTATCCCCAGAGTTCTCTCTATCTGGAAGTCCTGCCTATACCTCCTGCCTAGCTTTTGGCTGTTCAGCTTTTTATTACACCAATCACAGCAAAACATCTTCACATAGTGCACAAATATCCCACAACACAGGAGCCTTCTCTGTCTCTCATTCTCAACTGTGACTCTGCAGTGATTGATACCACTGCAAAAGAGGCTTCCTTGTCTTTTACAGTCAGCAGCAGCATGGATCATGGACTCACACATGGTTTCTGGAGGCAGTACACATCACAGATATCCACATGGCTTACTGCATCAGCATGGACCACTACAGACACCATCATGGTCCTTGGTAGCAGCACAGGTCATGGACATAACCATGGCCTCTGGTAGTAGCAGGGCCAACAGACATCCACATAGTTCCAAGTGGTAGCAAAGAACAAGGACATCATCATGGACTTCAGTGGTAATACTGAACACAGACATCAACATGGCCTTCTGCAATAGAATAAACCATGGAAATCCTCACAGCCTCTGGTGATGCATGAACCACAAACTTCAACATGGTCTCTAGCAGCAGTATAGATCAAGGACATTAACATGGCCTCTGGCCTGCAGCTGGCACAAGCTCTGCCCCAGAACATTGTGCTGCCCAGCTACATTATTTCTCTGAGCAATGACATGATGTCCAAAATGGAGACTGGTTCATTTTCTGTATTAGGCCTCCTTGAAAGACCCCCATGGTCCATACTGCCCCTGGAGGCCATGCTGGTATCAGTGGCCCAGGCTGTGTTGATGTCTGACGTCCTTGTGAAGGTCTGTAGTCTGTTACTGGTGGAGATCATGTCAATGTCTGTGGCCCATGATACAGCCTAAGGCCATGGTGGTGTCTGTGATCTGTGCTTCCATAGGAGCCCATGTTGAGGTCTGTGGTCTGTGTTACCACCAAAGGCCATGTGGATGTCACTGGTTTGATTTGCAGTCTGAAGTCACGTTAATATAGGTGGTCCATGCTGCCACCAGAGACCAATTGTATGATTTGGTTTTTTGTTTGTTTGTTTGATTGTGTTTGTTTTTTTTTTTTTTTAGTGTTTGTGTTTCATTTTTGATTATTTTTGTTGTTGTTGTTTATTCATTTGAAAAAGAGAGATAGAAAAATTACATTCTACTTTTAATTAGGACATACAGACTTGAAATTGTCCATGGAGCCACAAAACAGTTGAGTAGGGTTTTAGTAATTCCAGGGTATTTTTTTCCAGTAAAATTTATAATTGTTGGTTGTTTTTGTTACACTTTCCTCTTCCTACAAAATTAATGTGATGTGGAAAATATCATTTATAAATTCATTGGTGAAATTGTGTGAATAAATGAACAAAGGTTTAGTTAAAATGATTTTTAAAAACGACTTCTTATATTAAAATGTAGATAGTAAAATTGGGCTTGTAGAAGAGAACTGTTTTGCATTAAACTGTACAAGTTAATGTTCTTTAAATCACTAGTGAATTCAAACTTGTGATTTTTAATTGTTTAAGGATAGAGAGATTTTAAGCACCATGAAAATGATGACTTTTCACTTTAGATTTTTAAAAATTTTCATTGAAATACAGCATATAGTCCTATAAAATGTAGTTAAGTTATAAATATTTTACAGAATTCGTTATTGAAATTGTTCTAGTATAGCTTCATATCAAATAGCTATGTTTCTTAATTTAAAATTTTTAATATATTCTTAAACTTATCTGTTCATTTACATTTATGTAATGTATATGCTAATAATTCTAATGTAATGTTTTATAATTTGCAGTTTCTTTTTATCTCAATTCCATTTTTATTTTCTTATTCTTCATAGTTTTAAAATACTACTAATTTTTCACTGTTTTGTGTTACAAAATTTTAATTGATTTATATTTTTCTTTACTTCTTACCCCCTCACTAAATTTATATAATTCGTAGAAATAATATCATAGTTTTCTTGGAAGTTGCTCTTGAATTTTTAAAAGCAAGATCCCCTGTCCACTCTCAATCAGGAAAATATATTGCATTTTCTTTCCATACATCTTTTAAAATTAAATTTATTCATTTTATGTGTATGTGGGGGGGGGGG
>CABHPP010106327.1:0-29618 GCA_902168425.1 Peromyscus attwateri | reverse complement strand
AAAAAAAAAATGTCTCCTATTGCTTTCTCACTCCAGGTTTTTATGGTTGGAAGACTGTTCCCCTGCAGAGATTACCTAAACTTGTCTCCTTCATCCAGCTGTACACCACAAACTCTGCCTCTTTATTGACCAGTGTGCAAAACCCTGCTTCTTAACTCAACTCTATATAACAAACGGACTGAGCTTCCCTACAACTTTTCCATCAGAGAGCCCCATCCACCCAATCCAAGCTTTTCTGTGTTTCTGTGTGTTCTTACTTTCTTCATTGTCTTCTACATGAGTTAGTCTTTAGAGTCAGACTAGACACAGTACTGAGTTTATTTTCAAAACGGTCAATGACTTAATACAGTTTTGTATAGGATTTTTAAAATTGCTTCACAATTCAAATAAGAATTGTATAAAATCGTTGGTCATCATAGCTCCGGAGTTTCCTTTGCTAGTGGCAGTTCCTTAGACTCTCTTCGACAATCACAATCTTTGTAGTTCTGAATAGGTCAAGCCAGCTATTTTAAAATATATTGCAGTAAGTTTCACTATTTAATATTACATTCATAATATTTCTTCCAAATCTTAGCAATTTTTACAATGTTGTATAATACTACCTTTATTATATTCTTACTAGTAAACACATTTTGGAAAAATCAGCCTCACTTTATCAGTTCAACAAAGCCTCATTAATTCTTCTTCTGACCCGTGGCCTACTCAGACAGGGAGAGTACAAGGTAGACATGGCCCGGATTCAACTACATGGAGCAGAATGAGGAGAGAGATGGATGTACGCCCCACAAACACAGCGCCATCTAAGAATGCATTTGGCGGTATAAGAGACTGTGTAATAAAGCTTCTAACGGAGGTAGGAATGAAGTGCCAGACCAAATAGGAGACGACTTTCCAATTACAAGTTGAAGCATAGGTGGGAGTGAGCTAGACAGACGGCACTTTTGAAACAGGAGAGGAAACACCAGAGCTGGAACATAGCAGTGAGGACGGAGACTACAGGAGCAGCTGTCAGCAAAGTGTGTCTGTCCTCTGGGGTCTCCTAGAGCCCGGCATTTCATCCTCGGTGCAATTTTAACTGTGAAAGTGATTAGAGAGGAAAGTCCCATGATTCAGTCTGCTTTCCTTTCACTGCCCGCGTGTGGCTTCCGCTTAGTTCTTTAGTGTTTCAAGTTCTAAGCCTTAACCTATAATCATACCTGCTTTACAAATATTATTTACCTATTTTGAGAAAAGTTTGAGTCATTCTTTTAATTTCTATTTTTGTTTCATTATTTATATGTTGTGTGTGTTTGCTCATGTGTGCACGTGCCACATGGTGCTTGTGCACGTGCCACAGGGCGCTTGTGCACGTGCCACAGGAGATCACGGGACAATTCGCTACACAGAGAACTCATCTTCCCACATGTGGGTCCTGGGAACTAAGTTCAGGTGGTGAGATTTGGAACCGAACCCCCTTAAATGATGAGCCATCTCACCAAGCCCAGGGTTTATTTTTAAGGTAAATTAAAAATGGACGAGAGTTGAAGAATTCCTGAGTATCTGCCTTGGAAGCGACCAGATCTTGATTGATTTGCTATGTATTTCTTGATTTTATATATTAAAGAAAATATTACTTAATCTCAACCAATCAGAAGGAGCCAACAAGACTATTAGAATTATATACATTGCCAATTGGGTGGGCCGAATCAGGCAACTGTACAACTGTACCAAATCCAGTGTTAGCTTTTCTTCACTTCCACATTCATCCTATGAAGTCTCCCCAAAACACAGACTCAGAGGAGCTATCAAGCCATTTTTTATTTGAAAGCATCTATGTCAGTGTTTATTCAAATAAACTGACTTTATATTGATTCTTATCACTTAGACTTGTCTATGTGTCTCCCTTTATTATTGATACATTTCACTGGATAGAATTCACAAAAGTTCTTTCTTTCTTTCTTTCTTTCTTTCTTTCTTTCTTTCTTTCTTTCTTTCTTTCTTTCTTTTTTTTTTCAAAAATTAAGTACTTCCTTCTAACTCAGCCCCCAGCAGGCCTAGATAAAAGGAAGTATGGGAAAAGAAGACACAGATATGGATATAGATATATAGATGATACATATAGTATGTGTGTGTGTGTGTGTGTGTGTGTGTGTGTTTGGCTGCTGTAGGATTGTGTGACCAAAGTTTTCTATTTTCGAGACTCCCTTTTCTAAGTCCTTTTTGTTAACAAAACTCTGAGGTAGGATATTTGGACAGTTCCTGTTTGTGGGTTTACAATAGACTACTTCTCCAGAGTCTACTGGAAAGCACAAGAGGTAAGGAGGACACACAGGGAGCTCACTGACATTTGTTACCAAGGAGAAAATGTTTGAATCGTGTTGGGAGGAGAGGAGATTTGTTTTTCACTGGAGTAAACTTAACTTTTCTGCAGGGCAATGGTAATGTCACAATATGCAGGTGATGAGGAGCAAGAATCCAATTCAATTTCTTTAAAAAAAAAAAAAGAAAAATAAATTGAGCAGAAACAGAGAAAGAAAAATGTCTACTTTCTCTCTGAGAGTTTTATGTAGTACATACACCCTTTTATGTTTTTTTTTTTGGAAAGATTGCTTACTCTCTCTCTGTATGTTTGTGTGTGTGTGTGTGTGTGTGTGTGTGTGTGTGTTAGACTAAGCATGAATCCATCAGAATATATTTGATATCTTGAAAAATATGGGAATGATAGATAAATGTAAAATGAGGTCTGAGGCAGCACCTTTAAGTGGTTGGTTTTTCACAGGGTCCAAAACAGGAGACAAGGTGTCTGGTTTGTGATCTTTTAAATGTCTTTTACTCCAAGACATATCTGAACATCCAAATGTGGGAGAGAGGAAATTGGGTACTTCAAAATGACTCTTTTAAGAGCTTTTCCCTAGCTCCCAAAGAGATTTGTTCGTTTCCAAGAGATTTATTTTGTTATTATCACATCTGAAATGTGCCAGGAAGAAAGAAAAAGACTTTTGTTAGCTCAGAACAATAGTAAATCAGCTCTCCTAAGAGCAGCTCTGTCGTAAAGATTTATTTTGTTTTGTTATAATTGAGATGAGTCAAGGAGACAACACTATGGGAACACTTTTGATTCTGCATCAGAACAAAGGTCAGTAGCAGAAGATCCAGGATCCTTAGAGTAAAAACATTTTCTGAATCTCTTTTGATAAGAAATGTTTTCTTAGAAGGACTGCAGCACACTTAGTGGGCCTGCTATCCACAAAGTGTCAGAAGAAGCAAGTTTTTGTGGAAATATATTTTGTGTTTTCTTCTTTTTGTACCTTGCATCACCTAAACATAGAGCAGAAAAGGAAGCTTTACTGGGATAATCTGCTTAATGTATCTAAGACTGCTCAGACATTGTAGCAGAGTCCCTTTTATTTTGTATCAGCTATCATTCATACTAAGAACCCATTCTCCTCAGAGTTACTCAGCAACTTGGTTTTAGCCAAATTCTCCACTGGCCCCTGCACATATCTACAGAGAATTACTGCTAAGGAAGAGCAGAGATCAAACCTTGACACTTTGACTTATGGTCATGTTCTCAGGTTTTGATTTTTTTAAGCACATGGTAAGAATGATAACGACCATCCAAAATTGCAAATTTAGCCATAGCTGTGCACCCATGAGCTTCTAGACTTAATGAAAAGTGGATATTATGAACATTTAGTGCCGATATTGTATAGTTCCAACAATTGTTTTGTGTCCAAGTATTTGTTTTGGAAATCAGATAATACAAATTTATGTTATGTTCTTGAGGTTAATGTCTGAAGGAATTATCTGGGAAAATTTGTATTCTTTCCATCCTCATCTGTGGCCTGTGTGAAGATGTTACAGCTTTAACAAAACTAAAAGAAATTTTTTCTATCTTTAAAGGATAATTTTCCAGAATTCTATGAGGAAAATAAGACCATTTGGTGGTAGTCTAGAAACTATTACTGGTGAATGGAGCCAGAAACTGAGATGTGTTAAATGCAGAATAGAGGATATAAAGACATACAGCAACTCTACTGTGTACACCACAAGAACTGACCATGATAGCTTGTGGGAACAGTAGCTACCATCTTACATTTACCTGCTATTCACGTTCCTTTCTTGGCCAAGTCTACCCAGATTCCATCTAAAGGAATGTAGCTTCAAAACATGCATATGTACTCTAAATTCACAGAGGAAGAGTTTCTGAGTAATGAATAAAAGAGAGATAATAATACAAATAAAGAGTAAAATAAATACATTGGAAAGAATGTATGGTGGCACATGCCATTAATCCTAGCAATTGGAGGCAGAGGCAGGTGGATCTCTGAGTCAGAGGCCAGCCTTGTCTACAGAGCAAGATCCAGAACAGCCAGAGCTACACAGAGAAACCCTTTCTGGAAAAATAAAAACAAAACAACAACAAAAGAAAATATGCATGAAGGTGAGAGTGTGATGTGTTAGGGAAAGGGAAAATTAGAACATGTAGCTTCAGTTTTCTCCAATCCCACCAGGCCCACAGTCACTCAGACCCAAATAAACACACAGAGGTTTATATTAATTATAACTGCTTGGCCATTAGTTCAGGCTTAGTATTGACTAGCACTTACATTTTAACTCAGCCCATTTCTGTTCATTTATGTGTCACTACATGTTCTGTGGCTTTACCTGTGTGCCATTACATACTGTTTCCTGGATGGCGGGCTGGTGTCTTCTGGCTCAGCCTTCCTCTTCCCAGAATTCTCCTCACCTGCTCATACCACCTGTACTTCCTGCCTGGCTACTGGCCAATCAGTGTTTTATTAAACCAGTATACAAGGGCATTATCCCACAACAAGAACAAGAGAGTGGGATGGAGTTTATCCAGATAGGAAGCCACAGTTGACATATCTACAACAAAATTCCTAAACTTAAATCTTCTAGTTATGACAGGGAAGCTACACCCATGGACTAACTTATCTATTGCTACCTAAGCAAGACCCAAACAAGGACCAATGTGCATGGAGGAAGCCTCACAGAGTTCCACACCCAGATGAAGAGCTATAGACTATTAATGAGTGCTCAGAGGGTCAGGGTTAGATGTCATCGAGGAAGAGCTCCCTAATTGGTTTTCCAATATCAAGTGATCAGTCAGAGCAACGTATACATACAGGCAACACTAAATGGACTATTAGTTGTATTATATATTAATTTATATTAATTTGCTTGTACATATTTATGTATGTATGTATCTATGTATAAATTAATATATACATATGGACATAGTTTAAGACACACAGACTGAATTAAAGGGGTGAGATGGAAAAAATATTGTAATCATACTTTCACTAAGATAAATAAGAGAACATATAAAGAAAAATGCCAACATATCATATTTGGGCATTCCTTTTTTATAGTGCAATAAACTTTCTATGTGTTCTTAAATATGTTACAGTGGTTTGAAGTATACTCCTACGTATGTAGTGCTATTCTTAAGGGTGACTATGTTCCTTTAAAACATGTGTTCTATCCTAAAATGATGATTTTACATCTGTGTTTGTATTACAAGTAGGTCCAAATGCTGAATGCTATTCCATTATAAAATAAAAGAATGGAATCTTTAGGGATACAAAGCACAATCACATGAGGGAATTAAACTCTTTAGAGCTCTAGGGGACTATTGATTGAAATTGCCTTTTCATGTCTTTGAAAGTCACAAACATGTACTTACAAAAGATTATTTGCTTTTCTTCTTTGGAAAATACATGTCCCCAGTGGAAGTGAAAGATAAACTGCCAGGGATCAATCACACCCTGTGTCATTTCATCCTCTACCTTGCATTTGGAATCACCACATCCTTTTGTTGACATAGGGGACAAAAATTAAATTCTGAGTCTATTTTTAAATCAGAAAATTCTCTAGTACCCCTCAAATTTATAAGATGCCTCAAGAGTGGTCTTGTACAAAACCTCAGTCTATCTGTCTGTATATATATATATATATATATATATATATATATATATATGTATATTGCTTTTAAATTTATGTCTCATGCCTTTATCATCTCTAGATAATGAAGAAATATTTGATTTTGTGGAATTATTTATTTAATATAATTTAATTTGATATAATGAAAATTTTACTTTCTATTTTTACTGTTAATGTATTCATTCATAATTTTGTATACATATATATTCACTTCCAATTTTTTATACACCTTCCATTCTTACAAAATCCCTATTTTTCCCAAGTCCCTCTCCTACTTTTATATTTGTATATTTTTCTTTTGTTCTTTTGTTATCCACTTTTAAAATTGTGTACTCAATAGTCAATTATTCTTGGCACTTCAACAGATTATCAATTTCTAACCAACTACTATCATAGAGAAGTTTTTCTAACCAAGGCTGAGAGCAACACTAACCTGTGGGTATAAACATAAACATATAAATTTAGAAGACAGAGTGCCCTAAGCCTTCTTCAACTGTGGGCTGTTATTGAACAAGATATGATTTTCTTTTAGTGCCATGCATCTAATATCCAATCAGAAAGAATATTGCTACCTTCATAACAGTCATACTACTATTAGTACTGTAACTACCAGAGTCCACAGCTGGGTAAAAATCATAGATTACTTTCCTTCCCCAGCAAATTTCCTAGAATCTTATGAAAGCTAGCCAGCAGAGAGAAAGCTTCCAGCTGAGTTACATCATGGTAACTCTTTGTACTTCAACTAAACTCTGTAGTTCAATAGGAATTTTCCATCTAGTTCTTGTTGGAAATAAATAACAATGACAATAGTCTGTCCTGGGAGTCCCTAAGGCTTCAAGACAACCAACAGCTCATATGTGACCACAGTCACTAGAATTTCATTTAAAAGCTCATGGCTTCTGGGAGGAACATTATTCAATTATACATGCTATGCTAAATCAAGATCCATTTTCTATTTTTTTAATTATACTTTAAAATTTGCTAACAGAGTAATAGTTTTCCATGACACTTTTAAAAGTAATTTTTAGTTTACACTCCCACCATGCTTGCCCTTGCTCTCCTCCTTACATCAAACTGTCCAACACACATATTCCCTTTCCCTCCTTTCATATCATATATGTTCCACTACTGCAAAAAAATATCTACAGACCCTTCTTAGGTATTAAGTCCAACTTAAATACACAAATCTATAAATCTGAAGCTAGAATGGTCATATGAGAGGACATAAGTTTGTATTTTGAGCCTGGATGAGGCTCACTAATTATATTTTACAGTTACATCCATTTGATCTCAAACATTATTCCTTTATAGGCTACTGAAAATCTATTTTGTGCCTGTAATACAGTTTTGTTATTCACTCATCTGCTGATGGATGTCTAGAATAATTCAATGTAAAAGATACTGTCAGTATAAATAGTACTGAACAATAATATGCAGCTATTTCAGTTGTAGAATGTAGAGTCCTTTAGGTATGTGGCCAGGAACAATATAGCTGGGTTACATGGTATTACAATTTTAGTTTGTTAATGAACCTCAGTCTGATTTCTATAGTGATTACACTAGTTTATATTTACACTAACAGTGAATAAGTGTCTCTTTCCCCTCCTTCCTTGTTTTTTTTTTCTTGAAACAAGGCAAATGGTTTGTTGTTAGTTCTTTGAGAATTTCATGCAATACTTTTTAATCATATCCTCATCTCCCTTCAACTGTTCCCAGATCCAGTCCCTTCTCAACCTACCTAACTTTGGGTGTTCTTCTTCATTTTTAATCTATGAAGTCCAATTTGTGCTGCCCCATACTCTTGGATATGTGGCCTTCCACTGAAGCATAGTCAAAATTTTGCAGCATGATACCCATGAAGAAAACTGAATGTTCCTCTTCTAGCAACTACTAATTGTCAGTAGTTTCTCATTCATTTCATAAACAACTTCCCAGTCCACGAGAGATTTTGTCTTGGTTGGTCTGGCACTTTTTGTGTCTGCTGTCACAAATCTTGTGAGTTCATATGTGTAACACTGCTTCTTGCAGTCATCCATGGTGCCTGGCTCTTAAATTCCTTAAGGGACCTCTCTCCTGCACAGACTCTACGAAGGGCATAGTATAGATGTAACATTTATGGTTGAACATTTTGCACTCTCTTGTTCTCCCTACCTTGATCAATTGTGATATCCTTGTTAATCACCATCTAATACAGGAGAAGCTTCATACAGAATAGTTAAGAGATACACTAATCTATGGCCAGAATGATAAGTCAACACTTGCCAGTTTAGCTATTCTGACTGAGGCTAGATTGAATCTCAAAAGAATTTTGATTTACTTTCTTTTGAGATAAATATTGAAGATTTTTATAAAAATATTTATTGACCATCTTTATAAAAGTAAATGCATGTTTTGAAGATTCTGTTAGTGCCATAACCCATTTTAATCGGGTTATTTGTTCACATGATGTTTAGTTTTGTAGTATTGTGAGTTTTTTTTGGATACTCTGAATAAGAGTCCTCTATCAGATACATAATTGGTGAAGATTTTTCCTCTATTCTAGTCTTACTCTTCAGTTGATTAATTATTTCGTTTACTTTACAGAAATTTCCTAATTTCACCAGGTCCCATTAGTCAATTATCAGCTTTATTTATTTATCAACCTGAGTACTACTCAGAAATATCTTTACTATGTTTTTCACCTAGCAGTTCTTACATTATGTTTGGTGAAGCATCTAGAGTTGATTTTTGTACAGAGTGAAAAATAAGGGTCTGTTTTTACTCTTCTACATGTAGATATTAGTTTTATCTCTGCTGTTATTTTTTTTTCTTTTGAAACTGAGAAGTCAGGAAAGTTTTCAAATGAAACCTTTAACTTATGCCCTGATAAAATTATAAGCATGTCTTATAAGAGTTGATAGTTTTATACAAGCTTAAGAGAAATTTTCTGCCTTCAACCTTCTGTCTCAAAGAAGCACTTAATATTCAATAAATGTTTTCAACTATCACATTCCAGACAAAAATGATAAAATTAAAAGGGTAAAAATATTTCACAATGAAGCTAAAACTTTATTAGCATTGATAAAAATCACACAATCAAACACCCAATTGTAATCATAATTGTTGATCTATTTAGGTGAAATAAAGAATCTAGAGTAAGCAAGTCAACAATGCTTAAGAACTTCTTGTTTGAATGAATAAAGCTAATGTGTTGATTATGGTTTTAGAATGAATGTTAGAAATAATAGTCAGCATTACTCATATATCTGGACCTGAGAAAAGAGTCCAAGAATATAATTGGAAATGCGGGAATCATATACATATGGACTGGAAGTTAAGTTGTGATTAAGGAGGGCACTGCCAAGTTGACAACATACTGAGAGAGATTGGCCAGGTATAGCAAGGTCAAGTGATCTTCTGTTTCTTGGTTTGATAGAGAAAAGTGAAAGTGTAAAAGAGTTACAATTCAGTAGACATTTACAGGAAAAATAAATATAGTGTAGAGTTTCAGGTAGAATTGTCTTGAGATAGCGTTAATTTTTCAAGAAAATACTGCTTGGTACTAAGTACACAATTGCAAAACACAAATTTTCATTTTAGAAAATTATTTTTGAATAAGTTTGCTATTATATGTATTCATAGCCAATTGGGGACATTTTTACTTACAGAATATGAGTTGGAATTTCAAATGCAATGTTCTATGAAGGTACATTCATATTTCAATATGTAATGCATTCACCCCCATACCTTGTGTTTCTAAACTCATTGCCATTAAAAAACTAAGGAACAGCTGAAGCCTGGAAACACCAACCTAACACTTGAAACAACATTGGATTTTCTCTAGAAATACTTATTCTTATACTTTTGTGATTAATTTTTTCTAGTTTGTACAATATAAATAATGTTTTAAATGAAATGTTTCTTTTAGTTTTTACAAATTCTTGATTTATACTATCTTTTGTAAAGTGAAAAAACTTTGGACAAGCAGGTGAGTTCTTTATGTAGGGTAGCCTTAAAGTGATAATTTATGGTAAATAGACAAATGAATGTTAGTCTATTTAATATATCCTCCCAGGTCATTAAGAAATAGAAAAATACAATGACATAAAAACAAGGAATATATGGCTTTTTTTTTTAAATTGTGGTGCATAAATTAAAATGCAAATGTAATCAAAATGCCATGATTAAGTGTATAATGTGGCTGTTTTAGAAAACTGAAATAATTTTGATATTTTATTTTTATTATCTTTATATATATTTTCTTCATTAACTCTACAAATTCTTGATATATATAGTGTGGCTTCCAGTTTGTTGTGTTTATGGGATTCCCAAGTGTGCAAATGAATGGATCTCTGATTCTTGTTTCTTCTTTTGGTCTCTTTTCATTCCTTCTTGTCCAACTCTGATGTATTAGTTTTTTTTTATCTTATTATGTCATATCTTTTTTTATTTGTATCACATAGAAACCTGTTTATTTTCTACAGACAAAAAGAAAGTGGATCTGCAGGGGAGAAGAGGTGGGAAAGAACGGGGAGGAGTAGAGGGAGGGGAAACCATATTAGGACATGTGAAATAACAACTGTATTTATACGTCCACAAAAATTTTGAATATATATAGCTTAAACTTTATAATTTCTCAGAAAATATGTATTTTCAATGATATTGAAGACAAAGAGTAAGGATTATTTATTAATGCATTTATATCCCCGGGAAATAATTAATTATTAAAAAGACAACTCCATTCCAAATTTTTAAATAGTCAGTTTAAGCATATGGAAGAGAAATAACAAGTGCCAATTGAGAAAAGACTTTGTTTCAAATTGTGGTAGTAGCAAAAGTTGTGTAAAGGAAGCATTTGTCAGAGAAGCTTTCTCTTGCAGTGGGTGGCAGATGTGGATTTCAGCCACATCTTCTACTATGCAACAAGGATTCAATGCTGCATGATAAACTGCAAATTCAGAGCTTTCCAGTGTTTCCAGTAAAAGTAGATTCAAAATATGAGCATGAGCATGTGAGTTCTCAGACTTGCACAAGGCATACACTGTTCCAAGTCAGATTGTCTCAGTACATAGAGGCAAAATGGTCATGAGCCCCAATCCATAGCCCTGAAAATATCACCAACTGATAACTGCTAGCAAAGGAAAAAATAATTTTCTCCAGTGACATCTAATTGGGTATAAAAAACAGACTTAAGGGTTATGCTTCAAGCCTAGCAAAGTATGTCCAGCACAAAACATACTCAATGGAATTTTCAGGGATGAATTGTCTCATAATGATTTGTGTGGGCACACTTTTTACCTAACTTGTCTTTTGCTTATCTATCATGGTTTTCCATTTTATGTTATATGGTCATGTGTGTGTGTGTGTGTGTGTGTGTGTGTGTGCGCGCGCGCGCACGCGCCTGAGTATGTATGTGTTTGTCCTGCTTTTTTGTTTTCTCTCTGCTTATTTGCTTATTTTCATTCCCTCTCTATTTTCTGAAGGAAAGAGAGAAAGAAGATGTGCAGTTGGATGAGTGGGGAGGTAGGAAGGATCTGGGAGGAGAAAAGGGAAGGGAAATCAATAGAAGTATACAGTGTGGAAGAAATTTATTTTCCATTAAAATGTAAGTATTAATGGTATCAATAAAAACTGCCAATATCCTTGTAGAAGTGATCCAGACATCTTCTTGGTCTAAGGCATTAAGAACAAAAATAATTACTGATCATAAGGCTGGTTTACATGCCAATGGTGTGTTTGTACATTTCTTTTTGCTTAATTTTATTTCCACCTTTGATAACTACATATTGCAATTTCTACTGGCTTCTCATGAAACAAGTTTGTGAATGTTTTATATCAAATGGAGTTATACTTCATAAAATTGTGATCCTGCATGTTTTGGTTTATGCATTTATGTTCAGGCAATTATTCTTTGGTATTACTAATAGATACTATAAATGGAAAATAATTATATGAGTTAGATATAACTGAAATTTTGTGATCAACTTGTTAAAACACATTCTTACTGCACTGAAAAATATCCCAACACATTACTGTGGAATATCTGGCCATTCTCTATGACCTGACTTTGTCTTCTTAAATCTTAACTGAATATGTCCTCACACTTTCAAAGTACATTCAGCCACATTATTTTAATTAAGAAAATCTTTCACACATTTTTAACTTCATCCTTTGTTCTATGACTCATTTTCCATTTACTTCATCTTCCACAAATACCTTTGTGTTTCAGGTATCATTGCCTTCAATATTGCCACATGTTTACTCTGTGTTTCTGTTCTCACTTCAGGTACCTTTCTTCTCAGACTTCACACCACAACCAGCACCATCTCCCTATAGGATTTGGCTGCCTGTCCAGTCATGTAGCATTCTCTGAAAATCATATTATCTTTTTAACTACTTCTTGTTATTCTCTTACTGACTTGTAAATTATGAAAACTGATCCCTTAACTATGGTATTTGTGTTCACTATTATATCCCTGGAGCCTACAGTTTTAACTATAATAAAGTAATATCCCCCAAATTACATTGATTCAGTTGAGTTATTTATTCCCCAAATTCTATTAATGTAATTGAAGGAATATAAATTTATAAATGACAAGTTATCTTCTGTAAAAGATATTTTTTAGATCATTTAACACAATTTCTTACCATTCACTAAAAAAGAAATATCAATGACCTTTTTGGGGTGGCATATCTGCCTATTACCATGATTATGTTGGTAGTACTCACAGATATGTGAATATGTCCAAATGACTTAATAATACTCAGAGATATGGCAATATGTCAAGGCTCACCTAATACATTCGATAGCATGTGCAGTTTATTAATGCCACTGCTGAGTCAATACCAAGAAAGGTACTAAGCCAAGAAATAAGGAAATTGGAAAACATTAGTGCTTTACGTATTATTTCTAATTTCAATTATAGTAGTTCATAAGTCACATCTAGATGTGTCAGTTATTTCAATGTAGCCAAATATCAAAATGAAATATTTGAATTTTAGTCCAAATTGCTTTACTGCTCAGATAATTGGCACTAAATACAATGTTTCCTTGTCCTGGGGACTGGTTCCATCAGCTCAGGCAATGTGTCTGTGGTTTTGCCTCCTTGTCCTGGGGACTGGGTCCATCAGCTCAGGCAATGTGTTTGTGTTTTTGCCTCTTGCTGTTTGATATCAGAAATAGCAGGAGCCTTCTCTTCTTGGAAAGACCTATTATTGTGTTAACTAAACTCTGTGGATAAGTGCATAAACACTACATTCTAATTTCAAATAACATCAAAGTTATTATTAAATTTTACATTTAATAAATCTCAATAAAGAGAAAAGATTAAATTTCTAAATGTCTCATCATTTACAGGACTTTTGTGGCATTTCATTCACTCAAAAGATGTGAAATAATTCAGTGTAGAAACAAGAAAATGCTTTAAATTTTCATCGTTTTCTTTCATTTGGAATCTGTCACCAGGTGTCTTGTTAGCTTGTGGTAAGTACAGCAATTAGAATCCATCTAGATTTCTTTAATATTAAAAAGGTCAAAGCAGACAGATCACTTGGAATTATAAATATGGCTTGTTAGAACAGCCAATCTGTCATCTTTTATTTTCTATGAAGTAACTTGAATTAACCAAAGTTTTAATAACACAGAGAAACATTAAATGTGCTAGAAATGTGGTCTTCTGTATAAGGTAACAGATCTTATTCTACAAATGACTTGCTTGTTATCCTCACATGGCTTCATGTAAGCACATCATGCATCACTTAGAGCCTCACTTGCTTCAGATAGCATCTACCTTTTCTAAACCATATGAGCCTAGCAAAGAAACATAACTTCAAAAGATTATTTCACTTCATTTCATTAAATTTTATTTTATGTTTCTCACATTTTGGTATTGAATTCAGGACTTTGCACATGCCAGATAAGCAATTTACCAGTAAACCACATCCTTAGGTCCCATTGGCTTTTTTCCACATTGATATCAAAATAATTTCTCTCAGTTTACCTTCTAAGAAATATAATTCACTAATGATTCAACTGCCAATATGTCATCAGCTTGAATTGATATTCTGCTGCTAAAGACAAAATGCATTTCAGTATGGCCCTGAGGGCCTGAGCTAGAACTGACTTTAATTCCTTCTACATGAATAATAAATTTCTTGGTATCAGAAGGCATCATGCAAGCTTACAAAGAAGAGAAGCAACCATCAGTCTTATCCAGCCATCACAACTGTGAACCACTTGACTAGAATTGCATGATAATCCTAAGGGTAGAGTTGAGTACCTTTGTTGTAACCAGCAAGTCTCTAGTTGAACTCAAGGCCCACTCAATAGGAGGAAAAGTATGATTGGTACTGGAAAACTAGGAAACTAAGAAAGGCTGATTAAGTCTTGGATACTCGAGAAAAATCTACAACCACCACTTTATTAAAACACTATAATTCCTAACTATATTCTAAATGTTTGTCTTTCTACCTACATATAAGTAGAGCTCACACTTTTCATCAAGAACCTTCTTTTTGCAATAGATAGAAACCACAAGAGCAAACTACAAATAATCAAATGCAGAACAGTGGTGTTCAGTCTCAGCTAAGATTTACAATACAATCCCTACACCCAAGCTTTGGGGAACTTTGTGGAAATAGGACCAGAAAGATTGTATGAGGCAAAGAATCAAGGAGTTTGCTGTGAGAGCACAGTTTCTTAATGCCAGCATCTACACCCATAAAGTGTCACCAGCATGTCTACCTAAGCATGAGCTGAACAAGGACAATATTGCACATGCTAAAGTGAATGGAGTGGGGGAAACACCATGATGCCACAACCCTACACAAAGAAATATAGGCAACTAAGGAACGCTGAGAGTGAAAAAAATAGTCTTTCCCATGAAAGAGTAGACTAATTGGTCATCTAGTACCAAGGGGTCATCTGAAAACAAACATAACAGAAATATGATAAGACTGAACAGGCTATATTTAGGAATATATATGTTTATATTATATATGTATACATGCATATAACAGCAATTAAAGAAAAAAGATCATGAATTTGAAAGAGAGCAAATAAGCATATATGAGACAGCTGAGAAGGAGGAAAGAGAAAGGGGGTATAGAGTAATTATATTATAATCTCAAAAAGGAAGAAAAAAGGAATAGCAAAAATTATATTAGAAAATGAAAGGTTGTTTCTGCAGAAAATATGAAATTTTAAAATAAATCATTTCATTCCAATAAATATTAATAAGATTGTTATATTGTAACCGAGAGCAAAATAAATAAAAGTTAATGAAAATACTTAAGATAAAAAGTTAAAGGAAATGATGCATGATATGGGACCATTCATAAAAATAAAGGAATACTAGAATACTAGACAAGTCTTGAGGATACCAGCAAAAGCAAAATTAAATAGTTAAAAGAATTTCAAGAGTGTGTCATTGGCAATAGCAGAATTATTTTTTAAAAATGCACTATATAAGCTGGGCGTTGGTGGCGCACGCCTTTAATCCCAGCACTCGGGAGGCAGAGGCAGGCGGATCTCTGTGAGTTCGAGGCCAGCCTGGGCTACCAAGTGAGCTCCAGGAAAGGTGCAAAGCTACACAGAGAAACCCTGTCTCAAAAAAAACCAAAAAAAAAAAAAATGCACTATATATAAGAGCATTACTGAAACATGGAAAACAATTTAAAACATTTATTCAGAGTAAGCAAGAAAAAAATAGAGTAAACAGGGACAGATCACTTTCCAGAAGATGAAAATATTAGTTTGTTACCATGGGAAATATACTAGTTAAGTGCTGGGGGTTGGGAGGGGGAGGTGTATTTACATTTGTTTTTTGTTTTTTGTTTTCTCTTCCCCTTCCTTTCCCCTTTCATCTGCCTGCCACCCTCACTTCCCATCTACCAATCTTCCCTTCCACACCTGCTCCATCTCCATTCAGAAAGGGGCAGGCCCCCCATGGACTTGAACAAATCATGGCACATCAAGTTGAGGCAGTGTTTACGAAGAAATGAGAAGAGCAAGTTAAAAATAGATTCAGTAATTCAGCCCAAATTTAGGCAACCGCAAAAGGCCTCAATCTACTCAAGCAACTATAGACAACTAAGGAAACTTGGGAACAGAAGTGGACTTCCGCAGGGAAGAGCACACCAGTGGGGGTCCAGTGCCAGACCTTCATCCCAGAAAATATATACACAAGTAATGTTATATGCATTTAAATGGTTGTAATTTAGAAATATATGTATGCATATATATGTGTGTGTATATGATGCATAATCTCTTCTGCATCATACATGTATGTGTATATGTATGTACATATGCACATGAATCGTATGTACATTACACATACATATGTGTTGTATGAATGTATATCATATATCATATACACATACATCTACATATATGCCTGTAATAGCATTAGTGAAGAGAGGCCATAAACTCAGAAGAGAGTAAGAAAAGGGTATATAAGAGTGTTTGGACAAAGAAAAGGAAGGGAGAAATGTTACAGTTAAATTATAATCTCAAAATTAAACAAAGAAAATAGATTCATTAATACTAGGAAAAAATTGGTATGCTCTAGGCTTTCTGTAGCATATTTTTCATTGAATTAAGAAAAAACACAATGTCTACTAAGGCCTAAGAAATCTTGGACATAACCCAATAAATTTCTAAAAAAAAATTTACTGTTGTTCTGCTAACATTTTGCTTATTTTTAAAGTGAAAATTTTTTTAAACATACAAGAAAATTTAAAATACATTGCCACTTGGTAAGCACATTTTATGGCTTAGGTGCCTGATGGAAGTACAGTGAGGTTGCATTATAAACTTGACAATGTAAGTGTGAGATCTAAAACCAAAATCATGAAAATAATGCAGATTCTGACATGTTATGATGATGTCGTAGCAGTAAATCACAACAAGAGTGAAAAGATAAATGTGTGTGAGGTGCTGGTTTAAATAAACGCTAAAACCCTGGAATATTGAAGGTGATTACTGTGAAAGGCTGAACTGTCAGAACAGGTTTTTGCGGCAGCGGTGAGTGGGAAATTGTCCATAGACGCACAACACAAGGGAAGCTGCGGAGCAACCGCAGGACAGGAGCTGGTACAGCCTGGTGTTGTCGGGAGGATGAAGGAGTGTGTACGCTGACGTAAATCTGAGAAGCAATTAGGAAACGCCAGTGAAAAGGCTCACAGGGACACAGGGCTCAAGTGCTGCAAACACAGTGACAGGCTTTTCAAGAGTTAGTGATTTTCTTATAGATTAAAAATAGTACATTTATTTCTCCTTCCTAGGGCAATCCAGGCATGTCCCTCTTAGGGTCCTCCTTGTTACCTAGCTTCTCTGAGACTGTGGATTTTAGCTTTACATCTAGCATCCGCTTATGAGTGACTACATACCGTGTTTGTCTTTCTGGGTTTCCTCACTCAGGATGATTTTTTTCCAGTTCCATCCATTTGCCTGCACATTTCACAACATCATTGTTTTTTAAGGCTGAGTAATACTCCACTGTATAAGTGTTCCACATGTTCTTAATTTGTTCTTCAGTTGCAGGGCATCTAGGTTGTTTCTAGGTCCTGGCTATTATGAATAATGCTGTTATGAACTGAGGAGCCTGCCTGGAACCGAACTAGGCCCTCTGAACGTGATGACAGTTGTGTACCTTGGGCTGTTTGTGTGCCCTCCCTGGAGCTTGAACTGGCATTGTGGAGCCCATTCCCTATGGGGGGATACTTTGCTGGGCCTTGATGAGGGGAAGGGGCTTGGTCCTGTATCAACTTGGTATTCTAGGCTTTGTTAACTCCCCATGGGGGGCCTTACTCTGAAGAGTGGGTGGGGAGAATAGGGGGAAGTCAGGGGCAAGTAGGAGGTGGGAATGGAGGGGGAACTGTGGTTGGTATGTAAAATGAAAAAAAATAATATATTGGCAAATGATTCGTAAATCTCTTTCAACAGATACTTTGTACATGGGCTGCTTGTCCTGAAAACAGAACTTGGTAAATACAAGCACATTGAATGAATGAGCATGAGTCGTAATTTGATATGGTTTTGTCTTATTATTTGGTAATTTTTTTCCTCTAGATGATTAAACATGACTAAGCAACATTCTCAAGACATAAATGTATTTTTATTTAATTTTAACCTATTATTTAAAATCAAAGACCACCATAACCACGGCTCATTGTCCTTTCAGACATGTACTCCTGTACTTAATTAAGCAATATGTACAGTATAATTAAAGGGAATGCTTGTTTTTGTTAATGAAAATAATTTTTTTCATACAATATATTCTGATCAGAGTTTCCACTCCCTAATCTACTCACAGATTTTTTCCAAATTCCACACCCATCCAAATCCAGCCTTCTTTCTCCTTTCAGAAATAAACAACAAACAAGCAAACTAAAAATGAAAGAAAAACGAAAAACAGAAATACACACACATACAAATATAAAAATATAAAATAGGAATACAAGCAAAAAGACCAGTAAAGTAAAAATTACCCAAACAAAGCAATATGAGTTTCAAAATATCATTGAGTGTGTTTTGTGTTGGCCATCCAATGTTAGGTGTGGGGTCTACTCTTAGTGTGTTTCATGTTGGCCATTCAATGTTAGGCATAGGTTCTACTCAGTGTGTTTTGTATATGAAGTGACACTCCATATGTGAAAACTAAACTTTTCTTTGCAAGCGACTGTCAGCTGAGGACAGCTTCTTGGTTAAAGATGAGAGCTCCATATCTGCTTTCCCTTCTCAGCACTGGAATCTTGTCAGGCTTGGACTTGTGCAATTGCAGGCCAGTTTATGTGAACAAATATGTTATATTAAAATATTTATTATTAATTAAAAGAAAAAATAATTAAGCAATAATATGCAAATAGATGATTTCAAAGAAGTAAGGAGAGATGGTTCAACAGCTAAGAGCACTTACTGCTCTAGAAGAACATGGGTTTGGTTCCCAGCACTCACAGTAGTGAGCTCACAACTCTATGTAGGTTCACTTTCAGGGTATTCAAAGTTCTCTTTTGGCAACTATAGATTCCAGTGGTGCATATAAACTCAAGCAAACATACACATTTAATGCATGAGATCATTGCATTAAAAATTACAACCACTCATCTTCAAACTAGGCAAGACTTCCAGCAATGGGGATAGAACATCAACCCAGGTACAAAACCTTCGACATACTACTGGTGGTTGACAGGTTCCAGAGGGGAGGCACAGAGTAGGTGAAGGAAGAAGTGACCCAAACTGTAGCGATGGCGAGAATCTTGCAGCCTGACTAACTAGTAGTCTGAACACTTCTTTATTTAGTCAGAATTCAGTAAGCATGTTGTTCTAAAACACAGATCATATCATTTTTGTTTCCAGACATGGGTTTAACTTTTTTTCTTGCACATCTGGGGTCATTGATAAACCATGGCAGAATATAATTATATTTTACAATCATTTTTACTCATCAATCCCATAACCCAATTTTTTAAGAATCTAGAGGCACATGGCAACCTGTTCTCTGTAGCTAGAGTTTTCCTGCCTGGCCCATAGTCAGGACAAATCTCTGTCACCCGCCAGTCCCACAACTGCTCAGACCCAACCAAGTAAACACAGAGACTTATATTGTTTAAACTGTTTGGCCGTGGCAGGTTTCTTGCTAACTGTTCTTATATCTTAAATTAATGCATTTCTATAAATCTATACCTTGCCACGTGGCTCGTGGCTTACCGGCATCTTCACATGCTGCTTGTCATGGCGGTGGCTAGCAGTGTCTCTGCCTCAGCCTTCCACTTCCCAGAGTTCTCTTTTCTGCTTGTCCCGCCTATACTTCCTGCCTGGCCACTGGCCAATCAGTGTTTTATTTATTGACCAATCAGAGCAATTTGACATACAGACCATCCCACAGCACTTCCCTTTTCTTTCTTTTTTTTTTTTTTTAAAGAGGAAGGGTTTAACTTTTACACATCTCCAAAGCCAGCTTGGTACATTTGGGAATTTGGGCGTAGCTTCTCTTACTACTTCCTGCTGGAGGGGGGCACTGTATCTTATGGGGACACAAAGAAAATTTTAGGATTATGGAGTAGTCCATGAGGCTGTATTGTCTGAGCCAGTTGTCTTCAAACCGTACTGGATGTTGGATCATCTGGGCCATGGTGTCATCGGAGACCTTTCAGGGGGTCTTGGCTGGTCAAACCTGATGTATCTTAATCTGGAATAAATCCATAGCCTCTGGCTTTCTGTGGAAACAAAAGCAGAGCCTCCTTTCCAAAGCAACATATCCTTACATCCAAATTTTGAAGTCAAGGTACCTTTAAAATATACATTTTGGCATAACTCAACAGCTTTTGCAATCAAATGTTTTTCTTTAGTTATGAATATCAAAGAGAACATAATCCAGATTCTCTGTGTGGTAGCCATCTTTACGTGGCTTATTTTTATATTACCTTGAGCCTATTGCTTTAAACTGCAGCATTCTAAGACTGAAACTGCGCTATGGCTGCTGGCTCTGCCCACCTCAGCTTCCCAACATGGCAGTTATATGTTTACCACCAGCTCTGGGAGTCTTTGTGGGTCTATGCTTCTATCAAAGCAGCGTGTAGCCCAGAAACCTCTTTTTTCGTTTTGTACTAGCAAAGGCTAAATCCACCACACAGCTTAATGTGCCACTTGCAGAGGCCTCATTCCCGCCATACAGCAGGTCGAGCGCACACACCAGAAACCCGCCATAGTAGCTCAAGCCCGCAGGCTGCAGCTAACTTGAGAGAGACAACTAGGAAGCTGTTTTAGCTCCGTTTTAGAATCTTCTTTTTATGCTTTCTCAGGTTTTAAGGTTTTAAATTCCTGCCCCACGTTGGGTGCCAGACAAATGGTGGGGAGAAATTGCTGTGAAGATTTTCTCTTCTATGGAAGAATGTTCATGGTTCCGAAAGACAGACATTTATCAGACTGTGATTACTCCAAACCACAAAGGAGGTACAAAAAAAAAAAAGTCTGCAGGGAACCATGACCATGCCTAACAGTGACTTTGAAATCTTCAAAAAGATGACAGGACTCCACAATGATGATTCCATAAGGACTATGGTAAAGCCATTGAGCTGATTAACACCACTAAAAGATTGACTTTGGACTTCAAACTGCTTAGGACAATTTTGAGATGGCTAGCTGAGATGATCCAGTCTGACAGACTACTTGAACAAGGACTTGAAACAAGCCCTGCACTTTCTCATTATGCAGCGGCTGGACAAATGATATAGGACTTGACAATTAACCCAAAAATTTTCTTTTTAGGATCCCCTAAAGATGAAAGTAATTTTAAGAAAACGACGCCCACATTCCCAAGAGGTGGGATGGGAGGTTTTTGGCTGTTTAATGAGTTTTGGATATTGTCATTGTTTATGATGGTTGGTTACAAGTTGTTAATTGTTAATGGTCAGGAAAAAAGCTGAACATGGAGATTAGATTCAGAGGTTTTGTTTAAAAAAGAAAGAAAAAAGAAAAAAATATAGATATGAGATAGATCACTGAATCTATTCTGAAAAAAAAGATAAAGAATAATAGGACAGATGGGTAGATCACTGAATCTACACTAAAAAAAAGAGAAAGATATAAAAATGACAAAAGGTAGATTACTAAATCTATTATAAAAAATACTTTTAAAAAGAAATTACTTGTTTTAAATAAGATAAGTAATGAAAATTCTTTGTCTGAGTTTATCAAATATTACTGGACTTGACATTGTTAATATATATAATGGAGTTTTTTATCTGAATCTGTCCAATGTTAATGGACTAGACATTGTTAATGTAATCTTGACTGTGTATATATTGTATATACTTATTGGATATAATTTTTCTTGTATTAGTTATAAGCTTTTTTAATTTTAGACCAAAAGAGGGGAAATGTGGTATTGTGTTCCCCAAAATATTGTGCATGCTAATAAACTTATCTGGGGTCAGAGACACATCAGCCACAATATTAAACATAAGGATAGGCAGTGGTAACACTCACCTTTTAATCCTAGCATCCAGAGGCAGAAATCCATCTGTTCAAGGATACAGCCAAGCATGGTGACTCACACCTTTAATCCCAGAAAGCGAGCCTTTAATCCCAGGGAGTGGTAGTAGAAAGCAGAAAGGTATATAAGGCGTGAGGACCAGAAACTCAGGCATTTTGGCTGGTTAAGCATTTGGCTGGTTAAGCCTTCAGGCTTTCAAGAAGCACAGTTCAGCTGAGACCCATTCTGGATGAGGACTCAGAGGCCTCCAGTCTGAGGAAACAAGACCAGCTGAGGATCCGGCAATGTGAGGTTAGCTGTGGCTTGTTCTGGTTCTCTGATCTTCCAGTTCACCCCAATAACTGGCCTCAGGTTTGATTTTATTAATAAGACCTGTTAAGATTCATGCTACAGTTCTCAGACTGGTAACTCTTGTGGCTTCAAGGATGTTAAATAGAAAGAAAATCTCCAAGTTAGCCTGTGTAGATTGCCATGTGCCAAGCAGTGTATTATTAACTTTTAATGGTCAGAGTGTCAATAGGCCCAAGAAAAATCCTTAGGACAAAGCTGCTGCAGTTATTATTCAATTTCTGACATAACACAGTGTTTATGTTTGATATCTTTATGGAATTTATTTATATGTCTAATCCTGGCATTCTTTTATTCCTTGATCATATGACACTAAGAAAGGGAGATCCTGACACCTCATTCTTTTATCATCTTTTCACACCATTATTTGCCCATCAATATACATCCTTCTGTAGGGTAGAGGTAACTCCAGCTACTTTGTTGCTGTATTTGCCACGTGATCACCTGACCCTATAATAGGAAGAGACTTGTAATCTGATCTGTGGCCAACTCCTCTAGCTCACTGAATGTTGTTGACCTTTTAAGTTTACTTTGTTTTGATTATCTTGTTCCTGAGTAAGTACAGGGGCAGATGTTTTAAGAATATCTCATAGTCTCATAAAGAGACTTCTGGCTTCTTTATGTGGTCACAACCTCCAAGATATAAGGAAGACCTTTAAGTAGATGAGGATATGTCCCTAAAAGTGGGAGGGGTACTATGATAAGGGCCTTCCTGGGGAAGCTTAGAAGCAGTCTGAGAGATTGACTAAATGATCCATTAGAAATTTTCCATCAATCCAAAACTGTAAAAATATTAAAAGTCCCCCAAGCAAGCAACATGTGGATATCAAAACCCAAAGTGGCACAGCAGCCATCATGCAGCTCAGGTTAGACCGATCTTGGGCAAGCAGCAGTGCTGGTTTTTTGACTTTGTCTGTCCCCACCATATATGGCTGCAAAAGCCAACCACTTGTTCTGCCTGCAAAGTATAAAAAAATGTTTATGCTGAATGCTCCTTGAAAGCAGTTGCTTTGTGTGCATTTATATACATTCTATTTAATAGTTTAATAAATAAAATATACTTTATGTTTGTTGGAAGTATATTATTTTCAACATGGTGCTTAATGTAGTATAATAAGGAGAATATAGAAGCTTGTTTTTCCCACACACACCAGATTTAGAGCAGGATTTCCTATTATCTTTCAGGGTAGATACTAAACTTTCCTTTATTTCTCTTTCTAAGGACAAGCAAGACTGTTTAAAATTTATAATTCCAAATTGAATTGCTGCCTTACTTGCTCTTCTTATTAAGATATTTTTATAACATTTTAACGTGAACTTCATGTGCTGGAAAATAGATATATGATGGCATTCTTAAGTCTGAAGTTAATGAGGCTCTAGTAATTTCTATTATAGTTACGGATTTCCAAATAAATTGGAAAATATCATAATTTATACATCATGTTAAAATATTACATTATCTCTCTCCTGAGCAAATTGGAAAACAAGCCAAATTTCAGATAATCACTAATATTTTGTAACACACAAAGGTAATTTTGGCTTTCACTGAGAAGAAATGAATTTCTTGAGCGCCTCTGTAATGTGTGCATGCCATCAGCTACATTCAGCTCCCTAATGCAGTGCTTTTAATGTGCGCCTCACCACCTTCATTAAGCAGATGCCCTCTTTAGCTCTTACGCCAGGCCATGTGTGATTGTATTATAATAGTAGTCTCTCCACATTTATCATTTTAAGTAGACTGAGGCTCTTTCCTTTCTCTCATGGCTTTCATGCCCTTGCCCTGAGCAAAAATGAGCCTGTCAAATCTGTTTATAAATTCACTCATGGATAGACTCTTAGGACATGTAAAACTTATCTGTAGTGAATTAATTACCCAAACACAGCCTTGCTTTATCTACATCTAGGACAGATTGTCTCTAGGTTGAAACAGTGCCCTTCTGACCTGCTTCATTGATTCACATTAGTTTTACAGAAAACAATTGAATCGTTTTGCACTCTGGTTTCTTACTATTTTTTTCTTACTTTAAAGTAAACACATTTCTTTTTGTGTCATCATTAAAAATTCAGAAAATCAGCCAGATTTGTTTTAAAAGTTAACTCTAAAAAAACAAAAGTATCATGTATTGAAAAATTATTCTAAACTGAATATTGAAAAAAAATCACAGTAAAACAGGATGCAAATCAACCAGCTGCCAGTAGTTCCTCAGCTAAGGGTGAGTTCAGGTATATCTCTCCCCTAATTTTTGGAATTTTTAAATAGCGTGATCTTGGCCTGTTCTTGAGCAGCTAACAATAGCTGCTATTAATTTGTGTGTATAACAGCCTTATCATAGCTAGAGAACAGCATTTTACAGTATTCTATTCTTATAGTTTACAAAAAAAGATAATAATAAGAGCATAAATTTAGAGAGAGATGTGTTGGTGGTTAGGTAGAAAAAGAGTTGTAAGGAGGTTTGGGGGTAGACATTAAGATGCATGGGATACATGTATCTAACTGTCACAGAATAGATTTCAAAAATGGGATGCACACACTCATTGGTCAGATTTTTTTTTTATTGGAATGTGTCTTACATGACATAAGTATGTAGGCTGTGTTGGCAATGAAGCCTTAATATTCTGTTTATGAGAGCAACCTGTAAATATCAAAGGAAGTTTTAGTGGCATATCCCTAAGTCAGCATTCCAATTCCTGTATTCCATGAGATAGAGCTGTCACATGCGCAGAAAAAGTTGTGTAAATGATTCATTTGAACACTCCTGATAAGAATAAATCTTCAATCCCAGCACTTGGAAGGCAGAGGCAGGTGGATCTCTGAGTGGGAGGTCAAACTGGTCTTCAGAGCGAGTTCCATCCAGGACAGTCAGGACTACACAGAGAAATCCTGTCTTGAAAAAAAAATTTTAATCTTTAAAATTTTTTAAAAAGGAGCAAATGAAAGTGTGCTTTAAAGAGTTACTTACAATAATTATTTCTTATGTATCACTTTTTATTTCTCTTAAAGTTAAACAACAAAATTTAATAATAAATTCTTGAAAAGATGTAAAGGGACAAACCATTTTTCCCAGAAATGTGTTACTTTGTAGATGAGAATGAATTGGTGATTTTGTTTGTTTTTATGATGAAATTCAGTGTTTAATGACATAGGTGTTCTTTAAATTTGTTATAATACATATCAATGTAATTTTTAAGAAAACAACTCAAAAGGTAAAATTTAAAAGGTCTGTTTAAAGTATGTCTGGGAAACCAAGTACAATGGCAACAGCATGTGTTGTTTTGGGTGCCTCTGGAGCCTCCTTGACCAACAACTCACAAGGAAAAAACAATGCTTCTCAGTGAAGTTTTTACTTAATAACTGCTATTCACTAAGGCTAGGTACCTCTATTCAAACTGCTCCTTTGAAATTGTATTTTTAATTGACTTGCAAACTCCTGGGGTTTCCAAGAGCTTCTTCGTACTTCCTTACTTTTGACTATCCCACTTCGTGTCTCTTCTTTCTCCTCTGGGCCGTGCTCTGTTCCCACATAAACCTGCAGTGTGCAGGGTCTGCACATCTCAGTTTTTCCTTTCACATGGGCCCTGTCCCCATTATTATACTTTTATTTAGATTGCAAGGACATATGCCCCTATCTTTGGCATGCATACTTCATTTTGGCTATTCCCACTGCTCATGGTTTCCCACCATAGCTAATTGGTAAAACTCTACTTTTGAAGATACTGTATACTTCACAGGACACAGATGAATAAATCTTGAAAAGAATAGGACACTTTGTCCCTGCTGGATAGTTTACAGTTATGGAAGTCCTTTGTACGTTGCTGGGGGAGAAAAAAATATCAGTGATAATATCCCAGTCTGGATTCTCTTTATTAGAATACAGACTACCCAGACAAGACATGCCCACTCACCAGTTGCACAACTGTTTATAGGAAAGTAACTAAAATGCTTTCCTGATTGGTCAGCTCCACAGGAGAAAATTCATGTCTAGTACTCCAAATGTTATCAATAACCACTACTAGAGCTTAAGGAGAACCTCCTGCTGTTGTTTTTCTAAATGATCACACTGTCAAATTGCTTTCTAAATATTTGTGTTTATATCTTTGATTTGAATTGTTCCCAACCTTGGTCAAATGAGCTTCTAATTGGAGGGGATAATGGTGAATATAGGCCCAGTAATATCCAAAGGGCTGATGATAAGTGACTGTGAGTGCTCAGTGGCAAATGGGACAGTTATTTCAACTGCCCAACAAGGCTCAGGGAAGAGGAGTTGGGAAAAATAACAAGAGCTGTTGGAATGGATGGAGGCAAAGAAAAAGCTGTCCTCTGGAGAGCTCATGACTGTAGCACACATGAACCCTCAGTGGCTCAGTTTTTTACATACTATCAAGTCAGTTAAAATGTTCAGCATCCAGAAAGTAGAATCCTCAAGGCCCTACCACTAGCTGAAGAATATTCGGCAGTTGATGGCTCCTGGGGGAAGAAGGGTTGCTTTTGTTTGGGGTTATGGACATTGGTAGGTTGTCCATTCCCTGGTAGACAGCATGATACCCACATACTTATAGGCAGCAGCAACTGGACTCAGTGGATTAAATAAATAAATAAACAGGATTTGAAGTGGGGAGAACGATGTGATAGAAAGTCCTAGGGGAGGTTGAAGGCAAAGTAGGTGATACATATTATCATAATACACTGTGTACCACAACATGTCAAGGACTAAAAGAAATTAGTATACTACTTATAAAGTACTTTTGATTCCTTAGATTGTCTACTAGCAAAGTAAATTATTTGCATATATTTAATGAATGTTTTTGATAATTTTTTTGTGCTTTCTACACTGAAAGGTCATTCCAACAAACAGAACACCTCAGTACTATACTGATGATGACTTAGAAAAAAATTTTATGGACATAGTTATGTACATAAATTTCTATAATATATGAAAAATGTTTTTCTTATCTGTAATGTTAATTGTCTAATTTGGAGGCCAACATATTACCTGGTCAAGCACTTTAGTGAGTTATAGTGCCGAAATATATTTGTAGCTGCAGATTTCCCCAGTCCCACAGGAACCCACAGGCACTCAGACCCAAGTAAACACACAGAGACTTATATTACTTAAAAACTGTATGGCTGTGACAGGTTTCTTGTATCTAGTTTTTATATCTTAAATTAACCCATTTCTATTAATCTATAAGTTGCCACATGGCTTGTGGCTTACTGGTACTTTATGTCTTACTTCTCATGGTGGTGACAGCTGGGATCATCTCCTGACTCAGCCTTCCACTTCCCAGAATTTTCCTCTCTGCTTATCCCACTTATACTATACTTCCTGCCTGGCTACTGGCCAATGAGTGTTTTCTTTATCAATCAGAGCAATACATTCACAGCATACAGAAAGACATCCCCAGCATATATTCTTTGCCACTTGAAATGCACTATTTCATCTGAGTGGCAAAACATCAAGTTAAAACATTTCTGAATGTTAATGTGTTTTAAATTATTTATTTTTACATGTTACAGCATAACACACTTTATGAATATTTTTCTTTTTAAAATCATGTGCTTTTCCATCTTTAAACATGAAACTATTAATCACCCAAATTATAAGTTTCCACATCTCTTCAAACAAGAAATTAAATTGTAGTTGAATGGAGAATTTGGAGTCTATTGATCTAGTGTATAACCACACTTATAAAAACTAGCATTTTAAATCAATAAATGATGTAATAATAAAATATGCCAAAAAGGTCAATATAAGTAATTTTATATCTTTGCATATTTGCCAGTGTTAAAAATTAATTGCTCAGGCATATTTGTTAAAAAATAAGAATGGTACCTGTACATACCATTATTTTTGAGGATAACAGAATTATGTTTACTCTATGATATTAGAGTGGTACTATAAATTAAGGCCTTAAGTTTTCAAGCACAAGTTAATTTGTTGATGCATTTGGTCTCATTTTGTTTCCTTAGCACTGTAGCACTGTAATTTTACAATTGCCAGGAGAATGTATTAATTCTCTCTAGTTCTTTCTTTGTTCAGAAGAATACATCATTAAACAATCTTATACTGCTGTAGCTTATTGCACTGTGTGTTTCAACTGGTTTGACCAAGATGAACACAAATAGGAAGGGACTCAGTACATCCTGAAGAAAATAATTCAGGGAGAAAGTGCTATATATTTTGCCATTTTTTCCCTATGCTCTACTGTACAAGTCAATCTTAGGAATATAAAAGACATCCTAATAATTACAAATTCATTTACAAAAAATCATAACATTGCTACTGTCAACATCTTGCAATATATCTAAAAGAAATATGTTAGTTATAAGATATTATATATGCATATCAATTTCTTAAAAATAAGTAATTCATCAATGCAATGTCTTTATCAATTATATTTGCATTTTTACTGTATTTTAACTCAGATATATAACACAATTCAAGTTATATATACCTAGTTCAGTAATGAAAAGGATGATATATGTTATTGGTTTTAATTTAATCATGTTATATGCAAAATTAACATAAGTTCATATTTAAATAAAAATTTGGACTAGAAATAGACAAATGATAAGGTCAACATAAATTGTATTCTTCATTGTTTACAAGTATTCTATTAGGTGTCATCAATTTGATCAATGAGAATTGTTACTTGGCTCTTTGCTATTAACAAGAACCTGAATGGAGTGATTTAATGAAATGGGTTTATTTGGGTTCAGGATTTAAGGGTACAGTCTACCACAGCAAGAAAGGGATTGCAATAGGTTTCAGACACTGACTGGGGAAAGTCTGTTTGTGCCTCCACTCATGAACAGAGAGCAATAAGTATAAGTGATCAGCTAGATGTCGCCTGTGTATTCATTCTAGGACCCAAGCCCATGAGACAGTGGGTCAACATTCAATATTCAATTTTTTTTCCTACCTCGTTGAAAGCTCTCTAGAAATGAGATGACACACATACCAAGAGATGAGTTTTCAGTCCAGTTGACAATGAAGTTTAGCATCAAAATATATTGTCTTAAAACGAATACTATCTATTTGTTTTGTTTTGTTCTTCAGAGAACATTTAATAATTTACTTGCTTTGCAAGTCTGGAGATGTATTTACTTTGTCTTACTAATTAATTCTCTTTAACTTTTTCTAAATTAAACGCATACTTACATTACAATGAAACATGTTTAAATAAATTGCTTTCAAATATAAAGTCTTTGCTTATATTTTATATGATTTACTATAATCTGAAGAGTATTTTCAAATTAATGTCTGTGCAATTTTAAAAAAAGATAGTTGTTAAATATGAGATGGTTTTCAAAGTCTTACTGGTAGAGGTTGATGTCACAGCTTTATTAAT
>CABHPP010106326.1:35392-45822 GCA_902168425.1 Peromyscus attwateri | reverse complement strand
TCTCTCTCTCTCTCTCTCTCTCTCTCTCTCTCTCTCTCTCTCTCTCTCTCTCTCTCGGTAAATGCTAACATCAATAAAAACTATAAACAATAGTTTCTGTCCTGTTTCTTGTATCCACATCTTTTAAGTAAACTTGGAGAGAACTGGGATTATAGACTACCCATCAGAAAATACTCCCCTTCTCCCATTCTCTGAATTAGAATGCAGCAGTAGTGCATTTCAAAGTGACATGGATAGAAGAGACTGCCAAATGATCCTAAAGTGACATGATCTATGAACACCTTAGTAACCTTATTGTATAGTAAACTCTTATTCTTGGCTGTCCTATTCCTTTTTTTATAAAGAATTCTAAGTTTCCCAGCAGCCACCACAGTTATGGTGGTGGTGTTGTAGTTATCTCAAGAACAGAAATAAATTAACACTCCATGTTGATGATTACAATTTCTCATCTTTCCCTAAAAGACTGTTGATAGTTCCTTCTGGTAGACCTCAATGTGTCATCGCTTTTCTGCCAAGCACTGGCACACCATATACTTTTTTTCTGAGCCATTGACTCTAATCCATTCTGTCTTCTTATATTGAAATTAACAAGGCATATACCCAGAGGCATAGGCTATGTCTACAACAGTGAGTCACAAACGAACTTGAAGATGAGGTCAGTCAAGTGCACGGAATACATCACACAGTTATTCGAAGCCTCATGCTGGGTCTGTAATTGCCCCTTGTTCTGTCATTAGAGCTCCCTTACAAGTCATTATTTTGAGTCAGCAGAGCTACATGGAGTGTTCCTCCTGATGGTTAGTATAAACTTGAATTGACAACATAAATATCTCCCAGCACCAAACACAAAGAACAGGTATCTAGAATAGGTCTAATAAAGAGTGTAGCTGTTCAACTCCTTATGAATCTAAGCTAAAACAATATTCACAACTTTCAATATGGATTCTGCTTCAACAGCTCTGTGATGGAGAAACCATGTTTCTGAAATAAATTGACACACATCCTATTAGAATTTGTCTCTCTGCTTTTATCCCCTTTGCAAAAAATTTGGCCAAGACCAGCATTATATAGCTTACATGGGAATATTGTTGTAGTCAGCACTGTATATATTTTTTTCAAGTTTAAAGTCTAAACATTATTTATTCATTTGTTTTGTTGAGGGAAGTGGTGTTTTAATGCTAAAATAACATACCAAGTTTATGGCCTCAAGCATAGTTTTAGATGTATTATCTTCACTGGGAGCAGGAAAATTCAAATTCTGGCTCAAAAGATGGTAGCTGACAGAGTTCAGAGAAGGCTTGTAGAGAAGAATTCAGCAGTTTTTGTTTTTGGTGGGAATCCAGCCCCTGGACAAAAACTAGGTAGCAGGAAGAATGGTGAGAAAAGAACAAAGTGGTTTTTGAAGTATCCAGGCACCCAAATGACGACATTGAGATGTTTTGCTAAATTTGGCTGAATTAGAAGAATAAACATCCCTGAGGTCAAAATACACAGCTTTGGTGAAGATATATTATGTCTGTGAATGTCTTTTCATAATTGTAAAATGAAGGGAATAAACTAGAACAGAGAATACAAGACAATGGCCTGGGACCTGAATTGTAACCACTGAAATAATTATTTGAACTATGTTGCATTTCCTGTAAATTGTGAATTAGTTGTAAACTTTAAAAAAAATCTAATTTTACAAAAGGAGATCATCAGTTACTTATAACCATGAGATTACTGAAAAAGGAAAAAAGAACCCACAAAGACTCAGTGATATAGACATGTATGCTTGTTGCTCCTGTGTCTTGAATGAGTTGTGAATCAGTTACATGGATGCCTTCATCTTGGTTCACTCACTCATCTTTTTAGCGCTGACTCTGTTTCTGTGACACTCTCCACCTCACATGCACACACACACACACACACACACACACACACACACACACACATACACACACACAGGTGTGTATGTATGAGGCCACCAGAGGAAAATGTAGGCTGTCCTGCTCTATCATTCTTTGCCTAGTCACTTGGACAGGGTCTCTCACTAAAGCTGGAACTAGGTGGACAGCCAGAAAGCTCCAGTGAACCTCCATCCCCTCTCCCCAGAGTAATGAGGTTATTGGTATAAGCCTGGCCATGCTCAAACTTTTATTTGAATGCTGGTGACCCCAAAAGGTCTTCATGCTTATTACACAGCAAATGCTCTTACACACTCAGCCATCTCTCCTGCCTTGAAAGATGATTTCTTTTGTCTCCATATCTTTAGCATTCATGTCATGCTAGCTGTGGCTTTGTTGTATTAATGGCAGAACTTTAAGAGAGCACCCAGAAGTGACTGAGTCCTACTGAGGCCCAGCGTGGAACATCACTTGTTTGTTCTGTTGAACAAAGTAAGTGACATCCACAAGACCATCTAATAATTTTAGAATCACACCAGGTGTGATACTTCCAAGGCATCATGGAGTGGAAGCTACCACCTTAAGTTGAGTGTGCATTTCAAAATTTATGTCAATGCCTACCTCTTCTGCATTGTTTTCTGTGACTAAGACCAATGTTATGCATTGTTACTTTGCACCTTTGCTGTAACTTTTCTTAGAATTTTTTCAGTGCACACAATTATGAAACATGGACACATTAAGGTCAGACCAAGGTAATCATCTATATTTTCCATACTCAGACTGAGTTATTCACATATACCATTTGCTTAGATCTGGGTGTGTGTGCTTGGGTCCCCTGATTCAAATCATTTCTAATTTGGAAACATTCCTCTTGATTTGTCTGATTTCTCAATATAGTATAACAAACAAATTGGAATTCCTGATTTACGTTGACAATTAGAAAGTTCAAAACTAAATTACAAAACGTTCTTCAGAGGTAGAAAGAGGCACTAACTAGAATTTATATAAATACATTAAACTACTTACAATTAATTTTATAAACACCAATTTAATGTCCACTGTCTTAGGATTTCTCTTGCTGTAAAGAGACATCATGACCACAGCAACTCTTATGAAAGAAAGCATTTATTTGGGGTGGCTCACTTACAGTTCAGAGGTTCAGACCATTATCATCATGGTGGGAAGATAGTGGTATGCTGGCTACATCTTGATCAGCAGGCAACAGGGAGTAGTCTCAGTGTCACATTGAGCAAAAGAGACCCAAAGCCTGCCTCCACAATGACACACTTCCTCCAACAAGACCATACCTACTCCCCAGAGCCACACCTCCTAATAGTATCACTCCCTTTGGAGACTATTTCAAATCATCACATCCATAAAAGACAATATTCATATTTTATATGGATAATGGATGAGATTTTAGAAAAAGGAAACTAATTTAGACCAATAGACTTAATAAGCAGGTGTGTGCTGTGGTGAGTTGGTGATGGCTGTCTTTATTATTTGATCTAGCCTGGCTCATACATCTGACGGACAGCTGGGTCAGGTTGTCTCTTGTCTATATCCTTACCTTTATTTTCATCACATCATGTTTTTGATTAAGGTTTTTTACCATCCCATCCCACATAATAGTTCCTAAGAACTTCTATCAGGCACAAAATGCCTTAACAGACATGTTTTTGCTGCTTCGACTGTCCTGAAGACTTACAGAAATACATTCCCAAGAGTTCCCCAATGCTGTTTCTTACCTCACATGTCCATTGTCCACTGTGTCACTCAAACTATTGTCCAGTTCTTATTAGCCATTTGTCTTAGTTAGGGTTTCGATTGTTGTGAAGAGACACCATGACCACGACAACTCTTATAAAGGAAAACATTTAATTGAGGCAGCAGCTTACAGTTTCAGAGGTTTAATCCATTATCATTATGGCAGGGAGCATGGCGGTGTGTAGACAGACATGGTACTGGCTAAATTGTGATCGGAAGGCAAAAGACACCTCAAAGCCTGCACCCACAATGACACATTTCCTTCAACAATACCACACCTACTTCAACAATGCCACACCTCCCAATAGTGTCACTCCCTATGAGCCTATGGGAGCCAATTACATTCAAACTACCACACCATTCCTCTTTGGCACTGTTTGTTTGTTTTTCCATTTTTGATGTGTGTATCTGGTGTGTGCATGTGTGTGGGCACATGTGAGTCTATGAATGTGCATGTGTGTGTGCGTGCGTGCGTGATTGCGTGCTTGTGTGTGTGTGTGTGTGTGTGTGTGTGTGTGTGTGTGTGTGTTTATGCACATGTGGATGTCCAAGGTTGATCTTGGGAATCATCTTGGCTCTTTTTTCAGTCTTACTAATTGAGTCAGAGCTTCTCAGTCAAATGCCAAGCTCACTGATATGGTTTATCCTTCTAGTCAGATTGCTCTAGGGATCTCATGATGTCTGCTTTCCAAGGCTGGAATTCCAGGTTGGCTACCACACCCACTTAGCATTTATGTGGGTTCTGGGAATGTGAACTCTGGTCTCCACAGTTTGGGAAGCAAGTTAGGTTTCTGAATATGTGTGGCATGTGTATAGTGGTCCTTGCATTCATTGGTACACACAGTTTCTCTGAATCACCACTACTATGGATAGTGGCATGTTTGCTGTTGAGTGCAAGATGGAGGAAAACAATTAAGTTAGAGTCCGAGACTTGGCTGAGGAATTTAAATATTTAGAGACAGGCTAATGGGAGTTTACTCTCCTGGCTTGTTTTTTGCAACTGCACAATGGTGAGGATGGTTTGCAATATTAAAAGCATAGGGCCTAAATTATACTTTTACCATTCACTTTTATTATTATGAATGTCATTGTATTTCCATATCTGTTGTTACAGACATGATACAGAAATATAAAGACAGTTATTGTGTCCTGGGTGTGTGTTTTTAGTCCATTTAATCGTCTTCCTGCTTCATTTTGCTATTGAAAGTGTTTTTTTTTTTTTTTGATACTGTGAATTCACATTAGGGTGATTTTAATTTTCTTAAGTGAATGTACTTTAAGACCTATTTTTCTTTTCAAAAATGTACAAACCACATCAACATTAGCCCCTGAGACTGAGGGCCTGCCTAGTTTTGATCAGACTTAGTCTCCCAGGTGGGTCCTGCCTGTATAAACTCAAGGTCCCTTTTCATAGTGTTTTTGTGGCCCAATAAATGCTATTCTTTGAGGAAGAAATTACCCTCCTCCCTAGACTGTGTTTCATCTAACCCTTGATGGTCTTAATGTTCATTAGTTCCTTTGTGACGTGGCTTTACTGTCATTAGCAAGGCAATTTTAATGCTCTCGGTGACAAGAACATTCAGAGAAGGATGTATTATTGCTCCATATTTGGTACTTTCTTTTCATGGATGTACACATTCTGTATCATTTACATTGCCTTAATATATTCCAAAAACCCTTCCTTATTGTCTAGAGCAGTGTGTGTTCTGTCGATAACATTGAGGTGGGTTATTTTGCCAAAAGACAAGTGAAAATGTATAGGCAGATGCATTTGTGAGGTGTTGGGGGTGCTTTTCTCAGAATGATTTAGATACACATAAAGGAATGCCTGCCTTGAAGCCTCAATGGGATTCAGTGGGAGATTATGGGGTAGTTCGGGCCTCAGAGGATCAAAGGGAACCTGATTCACCTGGCTTTGGAAGGAGGGAAGCCCAACAACAGGAACATAGTACCAACGGTTTGTGTCACTGCTTTTATTTATTTTTAAAGATATGTCCAATGTGCTATAATTCTGCACATTTTTGGGAGAACCCCTTTGGCCTGAATAAGGTCATGTGTTCACTCCATTGGGAAAGGAAGGTGTAACTAGAGTAGTATGAAAATAAAATAAGATCCCAGTGCGAGCAGCACGCTGCTGCCCAAAGGAAAACTGAAGGTGGTGAGGGAGGAACAGACAACAGATATGACCTACCCACTCCTATATGGGAGTAACACAATGCTCATTAGTGCTCAGTGTTTTCATTAGGAAAGAAACTTATTCTGTCTCCATTTGGCCTAACTCTTATCATTGTGTGTGTTTTTACTTCTAATTGACACAAAAATTAACAGTGTTTATGGAGAATTTTGTAATACTTCAATATGTGTCTGTTCTGTATAATATTCAAATCAGGATAACATGTTTATCTCCTCATTCATTCATAATTTTTTCTTCCAGCTGTTGTGACATACAATGTGCTATTGCTATTTTTGGTATTTCACTGTGCTGTAGGATGTCAGAGATTTGTGTCTTATCTAACTGTAACATAACTTTCCCCAACCTCTATTCATCTCCCCTCCTCTCCCAGCCTCTGATCAACACCATTTGGCTCTCAACAGCCAATACCAACTTTTTAAGATTCACCATAAAAGTGAGATCAGGCAGTGTTTGTCTTTCTTGACTGGCTTAGTTCCCTTAACATAAGATCTTCCAGTTTCTTGGAAATTTTTTTGGTTGGGTAACATCTCTTACCCCTAGATGAAGCTAGCACACCCCTGAAACTGCCCATGCCCTTCTTGGCCATTACTCTTTAGCCTTTAATTCATTCTTCCTATGCTAGTTCCTAATTTTTGATGATATGCCTACAGTGCCTCCAAACATTTGCTTTTTTAATTATTTTGAATAAAATAACATTCTAAAGGTGCTGTTTGGGGGATCCTCTTCCCTCTTGTTTGTGTGCTAGTACCCTAATTATAGCCTCTTTCCCTTTTCTGCTGAAGTCTCTCTTTTCTAGAGTCCTGTGCTCCTTGGCTCTCTTGAACACTTATGCTCAGCTATTGGCCCTTGGATGTGTGTAGCAACTGGCAAAGTTTGCTTCTTGCTGTTGATCTAGAGTCCTTTCTTGTATCTCAACTGGACATGTCCTGTGGATGCTGCCACTCCCAAGATGGCCCACACCGGCCCTGTGTCTCACTCTTTTGTACCTGAGTCATTTATTTATTGATTATTTAATCTTTCTTAAATCCAGGGTCCTGCAAAGTTAAACTTTCTTCAGGTTGTTTCAGGATTTGGCTCGTAATAGGAGATTTGGAATTGACAGCTATTCTGGAAGGAGAGAGATGTCACATGGATTCTGACAGTAATAACTGGCTATCAAGTGCAAGGCCATCAGTCATCCAAGGGACAACTCAAGGCAAGGCATCACATTTCAAGATACAGGCAGAGGTGTGTTTATGACTAAGGTTTGTTATGAAGTAAGTCAGGCTGCTGACTTACATTGCAGTTACCATTAGGCAGTTATGTAACATACTTGTAAGTGCTGGTCATCTTTTATGGGTGTAGGTAGTTGTATATATCTCTCACACGCTCCTACATGATTTCCATATAGATTTCTTTTTCTCCAATTTTCTATAGGTCATCTCCCATTCTGCTCTTGTCTTTCATCTTCGGCTTAAACATTTGAAAAGAGACATAAATTGGCTGCAAGAAATGGACACCTGTTCCGCTGTTCCCTCCTCCAGGCCAAGATGGTGTATCATGCACTGCCATTTTCATATTTATTTAATGAATTATCTAGTATCAAATAAAAAAAGGGGAGGGAAACATTTTCTGCTCATTTTTGACAGTTTTCTGGAGACATTTTCTATTTATTATATAGTGATAGGCAATAAAATGGAAGGACGTTCCTTTAGTCCTGTCCCTGTGGGAGCCCACAAAGGTTTCCTAGTGAGATCTGAGCTTGCTTTACACAGCAGGGCTGCATTAGGGGATGGCTGGACCACATGCATGGTCACCAGGTGTCTGGAATGGTCTACACTTGGCTGTGCTGGGAGGGAGGTCTTTTGTGCCACCCCTTGGCATTCCTTTAAATAGCCCTTTAGTAGAGACAGAAGGGGATGGGTTGAGACCCAGGCCTTCCTGAGGCTATCCTAAGTTTTCTATCTGTCTCTCTCTCCTCTATCCTTCTATCTACAAATTCCTCATTTCTTCCTGCTCAAGAATAAGAGGGATCTGGCCTCCCTCATGTCCCCTGCTTCGTGCCACAATCTATTTAATCTTTTCTCATAGACACCTTTGCTTTGTTTGGCACAATGTTTCTGCTCAGCATTTTGTGTTCTTTCTATGTACCTTTTTCCTGTCATTAGGTTGAGAGAAGAGAGAGGTTACCTGGGGACCAGGGAAAAGCTACAAAAGGCTATCTAGAATTTTTGATACTACCATTCTTTGAGGCCCTTTCAATAAAGGATTTTTTTTCAAATCCTGAAGGTATTAATGGAAGTAAAAATTTTGTAATCTTTCTGAGTTTTAGTCATGGTACCAAAGCCTTTATAAGTTGATTTCATAGTTAATGTTTACAACTGGCCACAAAGTTCCACAATACAGATTCTTCCCTGTCTGTTTTAATAATAGGGACCTGGCCATAGCTGTGCATGGGGCCACCAGGTCTAGCTACAGCTTCTCTTGCAGCTAGGATGACACGACTAAATTCTTACCATTAGTGCAAGAGGAGAAGTGGTGTGCACAAACTCTGAGCTTTAAAACCGAAGGGATGTTTACCTTTAATTACTTGAAAACTAAACTATCCCAAAATTTAGTAGATTAGAACAATTTATTTTTTCATCTATTATTATGCAGACATTCAACTGGGGCTATATGGGAGTTATTCATCCTACTGTTGTGATAAAATACCATTCAAAAGCAACTTAAGGAAGAAAGAGTTTGGTATGGATCACATACAAGCATACACACAGCCCATCAAGGAAGAGATGGTAAAGACTAGCAGCCTGTGGCAGATGGTCACATTGTATGTGAGGGCAGGTGGCAGAGAGATATAAATACTGGTGCTCTGCTCAATTTCTCCTTTTCATGCAGCCTGAGACCCTAGTCCATGGAATTGTTGCTCTTCCCACATCAATTAGCCTAATTTATAATTCTTCATCGATGCACCTTAGAAGTTTGTCTCCTTCATGATTCTGGCTCCTGTCAAGCTAACAAATGATATTAACCATCACAGACTGTGACTAGCTAACAGGTTCTCCTGGCTTTAGTTCAACACAATGCATCTGTGACCATCTGTAGAGGTGAACAGTGTGGTTACCATTGACATGGAAAATGAGGGTTTCTTTTCTTTCTTTTTTTTATGCAGAGGATGGACAGAGGCCTGTTTATATAATGTCTGTTTTCCAAAAGAGCAAGCAAAGGAGTATTAGCCATCCTGAGATCCAGAATCAAAGCTTGTGTGAAGCATGTTGTTTCACTCTCTTAAGTAAAATGAACCATGTCTCTTGCACAAGTTAAAAGAGTGAATTAACAAACTGCTCAAGTATGTCAGTGGAAAGTCACGCTGTGAGCAGGATAGAGACATGGACAGTGGAGGATGTTGCAGAGAATCTCATCATTTCCCTTAATCATTCTCCCATATCCTTTTGAAGCCTTTCTCTTCTTCCTTTCTTCCTTTCACTAAAACATGCAAGTTAAACCTTGATAATGACAGATCAGTATGATAGAATGAGCCCTTGGCAACATGAAGCTGTGATACTAGAGCTTGATTCTCAGATCATTGAAAGACAAATAAACCTCTGTCTTAGTCAATATTATTTTGCAGTCTATGCTATGGAATCTGAGGTTGAATAAAAATGAATACTTTGCCCATTTTTCAAATGATAACCTTGAGCTATAGATACTAGATAACTCATCCCAGTTCATCCATGCTGGGGTTATCTTTCTGTATGCTGTGAATGTGTTGCTCTGATTGATTGATAAATAAAATCCTGATTAGCCAGTAGCCAGGCAGGAAGTATAGTATAGGTGGGATAAGGAGAGAGGAGAATTCTGGGAAGTGGAAGGTTGAGTCAGGAGATGCTGCCAGCTGCTGCTGCCATGAGAAGTAAGATGTAGAGATTCCAGTAAGCCACGAGCCATGTGGCAAGATAAAGATTTATAGAAATGGGTTAATGCTGTGGATATCGCTCTGTATCAATAAACACTGATTGGCCAGTAGCCAGACAGGAAGTATAGCCGGGACTAACAGAGAGGAGAACTGAGGAAGGAGGAAGGATAGGGGAGACCGCCTGGAGCCACCGCCAGGACAAGCAGCATGTAAAGATGCCGGTAAGCCACGAGCCACGTGGCAAGAAATAGATTTATAGAAATGGGTTAATTTAAGATATAAGAACAGTTAGCAAGAAGCCTGCCACGGCCATACAGTTTGTAAGTAATACAAGCGTCTGAGTGATTATTTTATACGTGGGTTGTGGGACTGTGGGACTTGTGGGACCTGGAGAGAAGCTCTCCAGCAACAAATGGCTCCCAACGGCTTGAGTTTCCACCTTAAACCTTAAAATATTTAATAACCAATTCCAAACAGAGCCAAAACCAGGTTCCTGCTTCATGTCTCATACGGGCAGCTAGACGCTACAAAACGCGGATTTGAACTACTGGCGGGTTCAGCAACAGGTTAATTTAAGGTATAAGAATTAGAGGGATTGGGGATTTAGCTCAGTGGTAGAGTGCTTGCCTAGCAAGTGCAAGGCTCTGGGTTCGGTCCTCAGCTCGGGGGGGGGGGGGGGGGGGGGGGGGGG
>CABHPP010106326.1:7865-35292 GCA_902168425.1 Peromyscus attwateri | reverse complement strand
AAGATATAAGAACTAGATAGCAAGAAGCCTGCCACAGCCATGCAGTTTACAAGTAATATAAGTCTCTGTGTGTTTACTTGGATCTGAGAGGCTGCAGGAGCTGGATGGACACAGGGAAACTCCAGCTACACATCCGGTAGCTGTCCCAGTAGCACCATGTAAACCAGTTTTGGGCACTGGAGTCTGACCCCTTATGTTCACATATTCTTCTGCTTGTGAACCTTACAGTTGTACTTATTTGTGTTTATCTTCAAGGAGCCAGACTTGGAAGTTCTACTGTCATTGTAGTAGGAGGATACAGCATCTGTGAGATAAGTCCACTAAGTTGAAGGGCTGAGTTATGTATTTTAGTTCAGAATATTATCTGTCCCATGCAATTGCAGAGAATACATGTAAGGCCTGAGGATATCAGTGCTTCAGCCACTCAGCTCTGTATGTCTGTTTTATTTCCATGGTAGAATCAAGGCCAAATTTGAATAGCAAGAAACTAAAATGGAAATTTTTTAAAAGTCAAATAGTATAAGGAAGGAGCTACTGTATACTATAAGAAAGATTCAGCATTTTCCTGTACTTGGCACAGATATTAAAAAAAAAAAAGAAGAAGAAGAAGAAAATGGCCCAGATACAACAGAGAAATTTGACTGTCAGAGTATCTACAATACAAACGTCTTCAATGTGAAATCATCTCTTATTTACAGTCTTGCAAGCCTGTCTGTCCCCCTACTCTAAGCCTAACATACATTGTTTGGGGGGTTGATGTAGATGTGCCGAAACTGGAAATAAAGGCTTATTCTTTGTTGTGATTAGATTTCTGCCATCAGTAAATTTTGTGTGCATTTTCTAGGACTTAGACCCAGGCCTTCGCACATGCTGGGCATGTAAGTGATTGACCACTGAGATACAGCTCTAGACCCAATGTCCAGGCTGGATTTCTGTCTGGGTCACAGGGCAAAGAAATTAGTCAAACAGCACAAACTGATCACCAACACTTTGATATCATAAAATTTAGCCATTATATTGTTCCTTTGGTTTGCTCTTAAAGCTTAAAACTAGCTATTTCTATATTGAAGTGATGGTTTTTCTACATCAAGTTATTAGCAGGGGGAAAAAAGACTTGATGCTGCCTATGCAGAGAACTGAGGCTCTCCTACAATTTCTTTCAATCCTTTGTGTACATGATGAGCTCGAATAACCTCGCTGAACTGAATTATCCTTCCTTGGTATGGTTCAGTGAATACCATTATATTTCAGCACAGCTTGAGTGATTTTTAATGCCAAAAACATCAGCAAGAAATACAAATGTTACAAAAATATTGAAACAATACCATAAAAAAGCCCAGGATCATAAATACTTTACTTTGCAAGGTCTCAGAGGTCAAGATAGCAATACTATGGAAAATTAAAATGCTCTCTGTGTGAGAGGCTTCCAGAGGAAACACACACACACACACACACACACACACACACACACACACGATTTTACTATTAAAAGGCACAAAGCCATTCCAGAATCTACTTTTAGTTTAATGAATAAAGAACAAAATAACAATTTCCAAGTTAAAAAAAAGTTATTCATCTGAATGTTGCCTTATTTGTTTTTAATTACAATCCAAATTAAAGGAGAATCACAGTGTATGAAACAAGGATGTGATTTTTATATGAATTATACCTTTAAAGACACAAAATACTGTGGCCTTTGGATAAGAGTTGCCTAAGAATTTGGATATAAACTCTTAGACCATCAAATTATTTTCCTTTTCCTTTTTTCTTTCTTCTTACTTGGTGGGGGATAATTTGAGTCTTTATTTTATTTTATTTTTCCCATTTTATTGAAAATAGATTATTTTCTCATGCAATATATTCCGATCACAGATTCCCCTCCCCTCTACTCCTTCCATACCACCCCTCCCTTCCGATCTACTCTATTTCTGTCTCTCACTGGAAAAGAACAGGCGTCTAAGAGATAACAACAAAATATAGAAAAATAAAATACAATAAGATAAACAAAAAATAATCATATTGAGGTTGGACAAAGCAAACAAACAGGAAAAGAGTCCCAGAGAAGGCACATGAATCAGAGACCTATTCATTCACACAGGAATTACTTAAAACACGAAAATGGAAGCTACAATATATACACAGAAGACCCGGTGCAGATCTGTGCATACCCAGTGCTTGCTGCTTCAGTCATACGAGCTTTGCTCATGTTGATTCAGAGGGCCTTGATCTCCTGGTGTTCTCTATCCCCTCTGGCCCTTATACTCTTCCTGCCCCCTCTTCCATGGAGTTCCCTGGGCTCAGAATTTGATGGAGACATCCCATGTAGAGTTGAGTATTCCAAGTTCTCTCTATCTTTCTGTAATGTCTGGTTGTGAGTCTCTGTACTAGTTACCATCTGCTGCAGGAGGATGCTTCTCTGTGAAAACTGTTCTTTTCCCATCCCATGGTGCCCAACTGTATGTATGCTGGATTCTCTAACGGATGTGCCACCATGGGTCAAATTGTCCAGGTCACTCCCTTCACAGTTACATGTCAGCTTTAGTTTAAGCCAAGGAATTAGAATTCACTATGGCATTTCTGAAAGAAACACATAGCCCAGGTGCTTGGGAAGAGCATTTCAGCAAACAAGTATGGATGTCTAGAGCCCAGCCTCTGGAACTCTGGTCCTTAGCTTCATAAACTCGTGGGGTTTCAAGACCGAAAGTGGTGGCTATGAAAAATGCAGCCTCGGAAAAAGACTTCAGAATGCACAGTGATCAATCCAGTATTAAACACATACCGAATCTAAAGTACTTTGGGTAGTGCTTGGCCATATTGCATTACACGAGTTCTCTTCTGTCTCGGTTCTGGAAACATGTGTGTGGACTCTGCCTTGTACATGCTATCACACCAGGCAATGCCAGCAAGTGCTGCTTGAAACATCTTAGCTCATACTCAAACTGTTGGATGTCATGAATTTCTGTGTTTTTTCCCTCCTGCATATATTTATTTAGTAAGGAAAGACAGAATTTTTGATACTTTCTATATTATCCCTCAGCATGCCAGTATCAGATTGCCTGTCTTTGAATCATATTGTGGTAGAATGTTTATTGTAAACACTGCTGTTTGAGTAATTTACTTGAATTGAATAAAAAAAATCTCATTAAGTCGACCATGGCTTGGGATTAGAACAAAATTTCCAACAATTTCTGAAATGGCCTTAACTTCACGTCTACTGTTTTGTACTATGTATTTACATAAAGGCTGTTTTGAGAATTGGCAATTATAAAATCAAAATATTGATCAACTTCCAAAAGCATTGCAGACTCTTTCTGTCCTGCAGTTTCAAACATTCAGATAAGATTTGTCTTTATATAAAAATGAGCAAGCAAATCTACCTCACTAGTACACAATTTTTCTTTCATCTATAACTGGCAAAATGGTATATATTTTAAAACAGTACCAGAGACTTGTTTAAAAAACAAAACTCTATGATTTATCATCATCAGTAGGTGTTTGACTTGTTTGCCTATTTCATGAACCTGTGTTCATGAGCTTGGTGAATGTTTCTTGGATGGAAAAGCATTACACATGGAAAAGTTGAAGAAGTCCTGTTCTAGGGTGGCTTATGATTTTAGGGACACAAATACTCTATCAAGTCTCTTCTTCATTTTCTCAAGTATCCATTTGGGATCCTCACAGTCCGTGTATACTATGGGCAGGCAGTTCTCTTCATTGTCACTTTGGGAGGCAGTGAGGGTTGGGTGAGTTAATGTGGATGGAGCTACTGAAATCATATTAGTGGCTTTGTAAGAAGAGGAAGAGACCTGAGATGTCACTCTGGTTCCAAGTCCCCTCATGATGCCCTCATCATGTTAAGATGGCTTCACAGGTTGCCCAAACCAAGTATTTTGTTACACCAACTAAAAGTAACCTAAGACAGAATGCATTATGTTATTTCACATAGGCTTTGTGCATCTGAGAAATTTAATAATTTTGAGTTTTCAAAATCCCTTGTGTTGACAGAAATATTGTCATCATTGTAGTATGCCATATTGTACCCCAGCAAAGCCCTATTACTGCATAACGCACTGATATTTCTCATCAGCATGGTAGTGCAGTTACGCTTTCTCTTGTTTGGGAAACAATGAGAACAATTAGACTAACTTCTGAATGTTATGAGGAGGAAAAAAAAAAGAATTTCGGGTTCCCCTAGTTCCATCATTTTCTTAGTTTCACTTAAAAAGCATCTCAAATAGTGTGAAGACAATCCCATATGTTTATGACCAATTGATTCTAGACAAAGGGACATAGAAAGCACAGAAGAGAAAGTAAGCAATGTGAGAAAAAGCACTTAGTCCCATAGCTTGTATCTTTTATGCAAATTTACTCAACTGTTCTTTTTTAAAATTTATTCACTTATTGTACATCCCAATCACAGTTTCCCCTCCCTCCTCTCCTCCGATTCCTTCCCCCCACATCCCTTCTACCCCTGACTCCAATCTATCCCTCCTCTGTTTCTATTCAGAAAGGGGCAAGCTTCCCATGGGTGTCAACAAAGCATGGCATATCTAGTTGCCATAGGACCAAGCTCCTCCCTTGTATTAAGGCTGGGCGAGGCAACCCATTATGAGGGATAGGTTCCCAAAAGCCAGTCAAAGCATTAGGGACAGCACCCACTCCCACTGCTAGGAGTCCCACAAGTAGATCAAGCTACACAACTGTCACCCATAATGTAGAGGGCCTCACCTGGTCCCATGCAGGCTATGTGGCTGCGACTCTGAGCTACTAAGAGCCCAGGTTAGTTGTTTCTATGGGTTTCCTTTTGATAGCCTTGACCCCTCTGGCTTGTACAAACCTTCCTCCCTCTCTTCAGCAAGATTCCCTAAGCTCGGCCCAATGTTTGGCTGTGGGTCTCTGCATCTGTTTCTATTAGTTACTGAATGAAGGCTCTCTGATGACAATTGGGGTAGTCACCAATCTATGAGTATAGCAGAATATTGTTGGACATCAATACATTGACATCCCCTTTCTCCCCCCCTCCCCCCCCCCCCCCCCCCAATCGTATTTGGTTCTATCCTAGGTCTCAGGGCCATGCAACCTCTGGGTCCTGGCACTCCATGTAGTGTCAGGGGTGAGCTCACTCTTGAGGTATGGGGCTGAAGCAAAACAGCCACTGGTTTGCCACTACCACAATCTCCACCCCCATCCCCACCCCCGCACTTTCCTTAGGCAGGGCAGACTATAGGTCATAGGTTGTGTGGCTGGGCCAGTATCCCAGTCCCTCCACAGAAAGTCCTGCCTGGTCACAGGAAATGGTCAATTCAGGCTAAGCATCCACCATTGCTAAGAGTCTAAGATGGGGTCATCCTTGTAGATTCCTGGGAATTTCCCTTGCACAGGGTTTCTATCTGACCCAGGAATGCCCATCTTTCCAGTGATCTCTTTCAATACTCTCCCCCTCCATCCACTCTCAACCTGATCCCTCATGTTCCGATCTCTACTCACCCCATTCCATCCACGAGATCTCTCTATTTCCCTTCCCCTGGAGATCCATGCCTGCTCCCTTAGACCTTCCTTGTTACCTATCCTCTGTGGGTCTGTGGATTGTAGCATAGTTATCCTTTACTTTACAGCTAATATCCACTTATAAGTTACTCAATTGTTCTTTATCATAAATATAAAATCTAAAACCTTTAGAAGAAAATAGAAGAGAAAATCTTTATCATCTCTGTGGTGATATTGTGTTTCCCAAAATATTGTGTACCCTAATAAACTTATCTGGGGTCAGAGAACAGAACAGCCACTAGACAGACATAGAGGCCAGGAAATGATGGTACTCACACTTTTAATCCTAGCCTTCTGGAGGCAGAGATCCACCTGGATTTCTGTGAGTTTAAAGCCACACTGGAAACAGCCAGGCATGGTGACTCACGCCTTTAATTCCAGGAAGTGAGCCTTTAATCCCAGGAAGTAATGGCAGAAAGCAGAAAGGTATATAAGGCATGAGGACCAGGAACTAGGCCTGGTTAAGCTTTTAGGCTTCTGAGCAACAGTTCAGCTGAGATTCATTCTGGATGAGGACTGAGAGGCTTCCAGTCTGAGGAAACAGAATCAGCTGAGGAATTGGCGAGGTGAGGAAGCTGTGGCTTGTTCTGTCTCTCTGATCTTTCAGCATTCACCCTGATATCTGGCTCCAGGTTTGATTTTATTAATAAGACCTTTTAAGATTCGTGCTACACATCTCAGGGTAGGCAAATCTTCCTTAGATGGAACATCAAAACACAGTTAGAAAAGAAAATGAAAGTGATAAATTAGATTTCATCAAAATTAGAAACTGGCTTCATGAAAGATACCATTAAAATAGAAAATTGTAGGCTGAGAGAATGTTTTGCAGAGCACATACCTCAAAGAACAATTATACCGAGAATATGGGAAGGACTATCTCAATTGTTCAGAATCCCTAAGTGGGCCTTCCATCCCATGCTCTATATTGTTCCACTCCCTCAAGACTGCTTTGGAATCTGTTTGGCGGCTTTCTCATGTGCCATTCTCCCTGAAGCTTCCTGCTTCCTCAAGGCAGTAATCAGGTCTCTTTGCTCTGGTTTGATTCTATTTCTTCATTAGTATGCTACATATCATGTGACACTCTCACGTGACTGATTCCCCATGGAAATTCTCTACCAAACAAGCAAGTGGTCAGTGTATTCTTAAGTGAACTAAGGAACAGAAACATACTTTCTTAGTATATAAAATATAAATATAAATAAAATTTATATTAATATTTAAGTAAAATAAAATAAAAAAATTTATAAAAATATAAAACTATTGCCAGATATATTACACACTTGTGCCTTCTTAGTGTTTCCTTACAGAATGAATTGTAATGTATATTATGTTACTAATGTGTGTGTATTACAATTGCAATATATTTAATTGCATTCAACTGTAATATATAAAAATATGTACATATATGTATATATAACTTGTCTTATCTCTCATATAGTTAAGAAGTACAGGAGATGATGTCTTAAAATACATTTCTTAATTTTAAATGATGATCTTCATATAAAACAGAGAAGTAAATCAGAAAAGCAGACTACCTTTCCTAATAAGGCTTGGGTTGGTGCTACATAACCATGTTATGTGTATTAACTTTTAGTTCGGGACTACACAGATAGGGTCATGTTGCAGTAGTCCTCCTCGTTACGTGTAGTTTCACTTTGCATGGTTCACTTATTCTTAGTCTGTTGTCATACAAGTATTGTAAATGGAAACGTGCAGAAATAAAGAGTGGAAGTTGTTTTGTACGCTGCCCCTAGTTGTGTGATAGAATCCCACACGTCATTACTCTTTCTCTCATGCATTTTCCTTTTGTGCAGTGTACCCACACTGTATATGCTACTCTCCTGTGGTCCATTCAATAGCTATCTTTGCTTTCACACTCACTGTTACGGTATTGCTCTCCTTGGGCTCAATTAATCCAAGAGAAGAGAATGGAAGTGTCAGAAAGGCCTCATTAGCATGACTTTTATTACAACATGTTGTCACAATTCTGCTGTTCAATCATTAATTAGTGTTAATATCTTTGTGTTTCTAATTTATAAATTAAGCTTTATCACAGGAATGTATGTATAAGAAGAAGTAGCGCACCAAGGGGAAAACAGCATGGATAAGGCTTGCTACTATCCATGGTTTCAGGCACCCACTGGTGGTTTGGGGACATAGTCCCTACAAATGAGTGACTGCAGTATTTTTATGGTGCTATAAGTTGATCATTAGCCTGTTGAAAAGTGTTCTCTGTTGGATGATGCTTTTGTTAATTGATATTTGATACACAGAGCCTAGAAAAGTAAGAGGTGATTATTTACAATGCCACATGAAACACAGAGTTTGTTAAATCATGATCATATCATTATATTGTGATTCTGAACAAAGAAGAATTCAGTTTGTATTTTTGATGTGTGGTCAAGGCCCAACAGTATACAAAAAGGTTGACATCCTTTGACCAGTGGCCATTACTAATTTAATAAGCGCGCTTCAAAGCTCTTGCAGACACAAAAGGATCTTAAGTTACATGTGTAATGTGCAGCGTGGGCAAAATATTTAATTCTATTCACTTTGAAACCTAGAGGACAGTTATTAAATTTTTATGGGCAAATTAAAATTTAAGATTAAAATACAAGATCAAAAGAATCCTTTTTTTCCCCTCTCAGCACTATTAAGGATCGGCTTTCTGAATAGAGACTCGATGTTCAATGTCATGTCCTTTCCTTCTGGGGAGCCAGATTAGAGCTAATCAGAACTGACTAGAGAAACATTATCTTTTTGTAATTCTTTTCAATGGAGGATGAGTTTTTTATTACTTTTTAATATATATGTAACTGTAGTCACAGGGTGGAAAATGTAAGTCAAATGGGAGCATAGGCAGTTTGGGAGAAGGAAATGTGACATGGGTAGAGATGCTTTTCATCAGGAACTTGCTGCTCTGAAAAATGCAAAGTTTCATTGTATAACAAACACCCATTGGAACATGAACAAACACAAGCACAGACAAAGCGCACATCCACTATTGCCTACTTATAATTACACTAGAAACATATTGGTCCTATTGCAAATGAGCCATGCCATCTAGGGTAGGTCACGAGGAATAACTGAAGCCCTTAAGGAGTCTCTGACTTGTCTCAGTGAGTCCACACCTCTGAGGACTGACCTTCATCTCACAAGATAATGCATGTGTTGCACAGGGTCCAGGACAGAACACCACAAGTGAGTGAGAAGTCATCTCTCCTGACTTGTCTCTCTGACCACCATGCAGAAAAGAGAGGTGTGTTGAAATCCCTGAGGTCACATGGGGAAATTCTAGGAGTATGATATAATCAGTGGGCAAAAGATCTAAAAGTGTCCCGGTTTAAAAATTAATCCTAGTTATAATTTCTATTTCACTGGCAAACAAGATCCAGACTAGTGACTAAGACACATCTCTCCATTAATCACAATACTCAACTGTTTTGAATGTTCATATATTTGGTGTTCATAAGCTGCAGTTTTGTAAAGAACATGTGACTGTCCGTAACTTTTTTTGACGAATGATTTAGAATGCCATAGGCTGACTGCATATTCTTGCCTTTCACCTCCTTTCACCTATTTGCATAACAACAACCACAAAGGGAAGTTTGAGTGTTGAAGTGTATAGGTACTTTACTCAGGTATAATCTTGCAAAACTTGGGTGATCATGTAATTTGTTATCTAAACCAAAGACTTGTTTGGGGTGAAAGTATGTCTGCTAATCTGTTTGCCCAGAGGCCAAGGATATGGCTCCACAGATATAAGTGCTTGCCATACTTGCCTAATGACCAGAGTTTGGATTCCTTGAAACCGTCTAATAAGTGAGATGCAGCAGTATGCGTTTGTGATCACAACACTCCTAAGGCAGGATGAAAACTGGAGACAAAAAGAGTTGCCTGGATCTCGCAGGGTGGCTAGCATGGAGTGAGCAGTGGCGCAGCAGGAAAAAGAAAGACTGTCTCAAAAAATAAAACAGTAAAATACAAGTGGAAGAGAGAACTGATGCATGGAAGTGCTTTTCCGATTTCACTTCTTTAGTCATGCATATGTCTGACCTCACATGCCTGCACTCAAGCACACATCACAACACACACACACACACACACACACACACACACACACACACACACACACCACATATACATAAAATTCTTCTCAAACATTTGGTATTCACCAGTTTTATCTTAGGCAAAGTCATATGTATGCTCTCCTAAGAATCCTTGTACAAAGTTAGCCTTGAGCCGGAAGTACCACATGGTCATAAGTGTTATTCCCAGATCGTGGAGACCCCCAAAAGACTACCACGGAGACGGAACCCCACATGTAAAAGCAAAGAGCCTTTATTCTCAAGCTCTGGGACTTGGTCTGTCTGTCTTATGCAGCGGTGAGAGCAGAGAGCCCAGAGCCCAGGCAGGGTAGGGTTTTTATCATAGCAGAGGTTAAGGTGACGGGGTTTCCAGGGTTCAGGACCCTGATTGGCTGACATTTGTCTAGGGGTATCTGTAAAACAAAAACAGGTGTGTGCTAGACTCAGGGACATCTGGCCACCTTATCTAATGGTTGGAATGTTTGGGATGTTAGGTACTTCCCCATGCCTGGGTGAATCCCTGGGTGGTGTCAGCTTATCGCTTTTCCTGGATCTGGGTGTTGCCTGCCAGTAAGCCTGTTACAGAAGCTGTGTCTAGGCCCCTAATCCAGTCATGGAAGCTGTGTGGTCAAGCTGTTTTGGGGCCCCTCCACAGTAAGTGCTTTCTTTTGTTAAGTATGCTTTATGTAGTATGAGTTATATTCTATCTCGTGGTAGGATACAGAGGAATAATGAATTTAGCTTGCAAATCTTGGTTCAAATGTTAGTTGTACAAAATAATTATTGGTTGGGCAACTATGGAGAATTTGCTAATCTTATTAAACCTCAAAATCATCATGTATATTCTGGAGATAATAATACTACACATATATACAGTAAGTTGTTGTAAGAACACGCAGAAATTCATGAAGACTTTGTGCCTGGCTTAGTGTGTAGTAGAAGATAACAGGTGCTTAGATTCATGTGGAATCAAAAACAGAAAAAAATGAAATAATAAAATAGAGGATTCCATAATTTCTACGTCTACATAGGTACAAGTTTCTTTCTTTCTTTCTTTCTTTTTTTTTCAATTCAAAAGGTCAAAACTGCCAAGAGTGACTACAGCCCAGGATGATATAATGTCTATTGCTCTAATTCATTCATTTCCAAATTGGATTCACATTAAAATGAGCTGATGCATATTCAATATGGGAACTGATATGTGAAGTGTGGTCTCAGTGATTAATTTACAATTGGTTTAAAGCAGGGCCTAAGTGTTGGAATTCTTTCCCAAAGTATCCCCCAAATATTTACTTCATAGTGTGGTTTAACATGACAGCTGCAGTTCTTTGGTACCATGTTATAGTAGAAAGCAGAGCAGATACAAAAGAAATGGGTCACTATGACAGAAGACTGAGCAGCTGTAGGCCACAATGAATTGTTTGAAGAATTCAACAGGAAATTTAGAGGACTAAGAGACTCAAGCCACATACTCAATAGCATATAAGATTTAAGTCAGCCAGGAGAAAATTCTATGTTCCATCAAAAAAAGTAAATTGCATTATGAGAATGTTGTCAGATGGGCCCATAGTTGCCCAATCTTCAGATGTGATAAGAGGAAATAAAAAAGCAAATTTTTCATGCAAACTTTCTTATTTTTTAAGTGTCAGATATAGCCAGTCTTTCTTTGGACTGCCAGCTCCCAAATAATGACATGGAGACTTCTTATTAAGTATGAGAGCTTGACCTTAGCTTAGGCTTGTTCCCAACTAGCTTTTAGAAGTTAAATTAACCCATTTATATTAATGTACATTCTGCCATGTGGCTCGTTACCTCTCCTCCATAATGTACATCCAGTCCAACTCACTCAGTGTCTTGTTGGTGAATCCTGCCTCTCTTTTTCCCAGAGTTCCTCTCTTTTCCCAGAAGTCTGACCCATCCTCTCCTGCCTGACTATTGACCATTCAGCTCTTTATTAAACTAATCAGAAGTGCCTTGACAGAGACACATCTTCACAGTGTACAAAAAGATTATCTGACAACAGTCAGATTATTATTTGTTGATTATTCAGTGGTGGTCTGAAGGGAAGCTACAGCTCTAGCTGTTGAGTTGTCTAGAGGCTTAGTTTGGAAGTAAGAAAACTAGGCCCTAATGGTCAACTGCAGTCTATTTCTTGCTTCCTTTTCTCAATACTATGACCAAATACCTGACAAGAAGCAGCATGAAGGAGACAGCACTCATTTTAGCTAATGGTTTGAAGTGATGTGTCCGATCATGGTGGGGAAGGCACAGAGCAGAGTGTGGCTAGTCAGACTGCAGCCATAGTCAGAAAGCATAAAGAAAACCAGAAGTGAGGCAAGGCTATAAATCCTCAAGGCACACACTCACACACTCAGTGAACAACTTCCTCAAGGAAGGGTCCATCCCTTGAGGGTTTTGTTACCTTCTGATACAGCAGCAACATCAGGGAACCAAGTACTCAAAACATTTTATATGCAAACCACAGCAGCCTGCCAGCTATTTGTATATGGTTTGGGAGATTAGAATAATTGCTATACTATATTAGTATTTGAAAATTCATGAGGTTACTATTGCTCTCTCCGTGTATATGTGTGTGTGTGTGTGTGTGTGTGTGTGTGTGTGTGTATGAGGCAGGGTCTCTCACAGGTCTGTATCTCATCGCGTAGGTTAGGCTGGCTAGCCAGTGAGTCCCAGGTATCCACCTCTGTCTGCCTCCTCAGTGCTGAGATTCTCCCACCAGTTCTATCAACCGGGTGTTCCAGATTAGCTGACCAGTGAATTTGTCTTCTTATCTCAACCCTCAAAGTGCTAGGATTATAAGCATGAGTCAGCATACCAGCTTTTTTATGTAGGTGTGGGATGTCAAATTCAGGTTCTCAGGCTTATGTAACTGGTACCTGACTAACAAAGCCATTTCTTCAGCCATCCAACATTTCCTAATCTACAAAACCTTTGTGAAATTTAGATATCAAAGTGACATATAGCCATACCTGCTCATTTACATATCACCTTTGGCAGCTTTCTTACTACCAAAGTAGAACTGAATTACAAGAAATACCCTATTAGCATTCCGGTCAGCACAGGACATGATGAAATGATGCAGTTGTAACATGTCAGCCCTTCAAATGCCTCTTGTTCTATAATGACCTATCCATTTCCTTTCTCTGTGGACATCCATTAGGATAGAATGAAAAAAAAGTATATTTAAATTTGTGAGAGTCAATGCCTTGAAGATTTTTAGGTCCTAATTTCTTTATGTTACCTTGTATGGCAGATGTGATCAAATTAAGGATTTGGGGATGAGAAGATAATACTCAGTTGTCTGGTATCTTCAATGAAACTACAGTGGTGATTATAAGAGAGACATAGGGAAGCAATGGAGAAGGTGATGCAGGAATAGAAGCAGAGTGTGGGAATGTAAGCCCCAGCGGAGTGGTTCTTACAGTCTCCAACAGTGGGACGAGGAGAGGAAGCATCTTTCCTGAAGGGCCTAGCACTAACTGGCTCTATAGCTGTCTTAGATTTTGCTCAGTTCAGACTTCATGTTCCCCAAACTAGAATGAAATAATTTGTGTTATTGCAAGCCACAAATTTTACTGCAATTTATTATAATAGCCACAGGAAACGAATATAGTATGTCTCGCTTTTAAAACACGGTAAGGTGTAAATTATTTATTATTGAATTTAGTGTCAAAACACCGTGGTTACTATCCAATAGAGTTGTCTAAAAATCTACAACAGATAGTGAATGGCACTGGCAGAATAAATATTCATTACAAATTGCCAAGGCACAAGAAAGCACTACATGGGAAAACCAGAAACCTTTAAAGGGAAATATCTCATTCTTGCTGAATTTATTTCCACAGCAGTGAGACATGAATGTAAAGCTCTGTGGTGATATATTGTGTGCCCTAATAAAATTTGCCTGAAGATCAGAGGACAGAACAAGCCACTAGATTAAACATAGAAGCCAGGCAGTAGTGACACACACCTTTAATCCCAGCACTTGAGATCTCATGCCTTTACTTGGGAATCACACACACTTCTATCCCAGGAAGTGATGGCTGAGTGGAGAAAGGTATATAAGGTGTGAGGAGACAGGAACTAGAGCCTTTTTCAGGCTGAGGAGTTGGTGAGGTAAGAGGTGGTGGCTGTGACTTGTTCTACTTCTTTGATCTTCCAGCTGTCACCCCAATATCAAGCTCCTGGTTTTTTATTAAAAGACCATTTAGGAATTTGTGTTACAAAGTTCTAAGCAAAATAAATTTGCAAGTGGCATATCTGTTAACTCAGCAGAAAATTATGCTTACTGATCACGAGTTGATTAAGTCACGTTTAGTGACAATAACCAAAGATATGTGCTTAGGAAAAAGGGTTGTTTATGACTGTTGTGCTTTTGGAAGGAACAGCTGCTTGAGAAGTTAATAACATTTGGAACAACGTCAACAGTCAATAAAATAAGGAAAACAATTTTGAATAGATAACTTGGTTACTAGTAAGTTGACAGATGTTACCAAACTGCTGTGTTATTTTTTGTTTGCTTGTTTGTTTTGTTTGTTCTTCTTTTGTTTGCTTTTTAAGAAGTCAGCCCCAGGCTTGAGGAGAATGAAGAGCAATCTGTATAGAACATTAATAGGTAGGCAGTTTTTTGAGGAAATTTGGGAAGCAGTTTAGTATAACCTGAAGTGGAACACACTAAGATGAGTTATCAGCGAAGACAGTGATGTGCAGAAAAAAAAAAGTTGGTGAGACAAAAATGCAAAACTCATGAAATTGCCAGACACTTAAAGCTTGTGACTATTAATTGTATTATAAATTGTACAGTCGTTGCAAAGGATACTTGAATCTATCAGTTGTTATTAAGCAGGTGGTGTCAACCGAACCTCATTCATTGTTCTGAAATGAATCGTTGTCCATTTATGAATAGACATTGGCTGATTATGCTGATCTGCCCTACCATAGCAAGCCTGACAGCTTAACAGGGGTGAAGTCTCCTTGTAATTGTTAGAGCTTATGCCTGATGTCAAAAGTTTTCTCAACAAGAAAAGTAAATTTTGGCTGTTATAGAATATTGCACTCTTTGGAAATTAATTTCTTTTTTAACTGAACATTTGATAATATTGTGCAATAAATTAAACCGAAATTTACAAAGCAGAACAGTGCTGGTGTTAAGTTGACGCCACTGTAAAGTTACCTTGGCAATAGCTAACATTCCTGGAATTGTAAGTAATGACAAACGGTATTGCATACTTCCTGTTCTCTTGAAGCGTGAACTGTAAAAGTCTCTAATCTCCCACAAACCTGTAACAGTGTCTTATCCAAATACATCTAATATAGTTCTTGTCACATTTGCCAGCCTCCAAGCAAGTAGAAAGAGAATTTTCATATATCAAAATCCAACTGAAGAGTTTCCACCTAATGTTTAATTGGAAGTGATTAATCAACATTGTAGTGACATGCTGAAAGGCAGGTATCAAAGAGAAGAACTTAATAGAATTTATAAATGCCTTTCCAATGATGGATATACTCAATTAAATTTATATGCTTATGAATTAATATCGGTATGTGGTAATGCCTATTGAATGAAAGGACATTTTAAAAGAGGAAATGGGCAAAATCTCATTATAGATCAACAGCAACAGAGGAAAAATTAATAGCTGATTTTGATCATGAGAAAGATTGATTTAATTCCATTTAAGTGAATTATTAACCCTGCCCCTAAACAAAAATAATTCTAATTTTCTAATTCTCACATTAGTATGCCTTCACTAAAAAAATACTCAGTTATTGCATTTAAAATATATATAATCTTTTTATGTAACTAGTTACCACTTACCTAGTAATCCACAACATTTGAAATGTTTACTAGCTGTCTCATTACAAAAAATTTTGTTGATGCTCACTGTAGCTGATCTTTTTTCAACATCTGAATTAAACTGCCTGTGCACACCTTGGTTCATGTGGCCTGACAATAAGTGTGGAGGTAGGGATGGAGGGCTCCAAAGAAAAAGTCAGAGTGATTTTGTAAATAGAATTTTTTTCTGTGTAGGCAAGTAAAAATGGACATGAATTCAGCAGTTTCAGAGGTTCATCCACTCCCTTTCTAGCCGCAGGATGCTTTTCTGTTCAAAACAAGCCTGTCTTCAAATCCTAAGCAGTTACAACAACCTGGAGTGTATCAACCAGAGCAGAAGAAGGAGAGAAGACAAGAGCAACTTTGGACCAGCAGATCACACACATGACAACTAAATATATGTCAAGGCATTGAAAGCCAGCCAGAACCTTCCCATACATCCTCCAGGCACTGTCGCTGTAATACAAAACTTCTCTCTCCCTGGACATTCTCTTTGGTAGCCAGAGTCTTCTTCCTCCAGTTGCACACCTGGTTGAGAAACTAAATTATTGTCTCTGACAGGAATCTTCCTGTAGCATGAATTGTTAGAAGGTCTTATTAATAAAAACAAATTCGAGGCCAGGTATTGGAGTGAATGCTGGAAGATCAGAGAACAGCCAACTCACCTTGCCAATTCCTCAGCTGACCCTGTTTCCTCAGACTGGAAGCCTCTGTGTTCTTATCCAAATGGATCTTAGAAGGTCTTATTAATAAAAACAAACCCGGTGCCAGTTATTGGGCTAAATGCTGGAAGATCAGAGAAGCAGAACAAGCACAGCCATCTCGCCTCACCAGTTCCTCAACTGATCCTGTTTCTCCAGACTGGAAGGCTCTCAGTCCTCATCCAGAATGAATCTCAGCTGAACTGCTTCTCGAAAGCCTGAAGCTTAACCAGGCTAAAAGCTTCTAGTTTCTGGTCTTCACGCCTTTCTGCTTTCTGCCATCACTCCCTGGGATTAAAGGCTCACTTTCTGGGATCTCCCTGTAGGTTTAATGACTGTAGGACAATGTAGTACACAGATGCTCAGCTTCATCTCTGCAGGGACTAGAACCCAGTAAATTGCCAGAACAGTGTAGACTTCCATTCTCTGATTAAATTATGAGAGATATGTACTTTTTTTCCTGGTCCCCTTAGAGTGCCTCTGAAGGTTATCTCCCAAGTAAACCATGTGTCCTTCAACTCTTGTCTTAGGGTCATTGATATATGAGTCACATAAATAGTGATCATATATAAAAGGTTTTAAAATATTTTTTCAGAAGAGCTAGTTCTTTTTAAATAAAATTTAAAAAATTATTCCATTTAGAAATATGCCAACTAAGAAAAATCCCGTTAAAATAATATTAAAAAGAATAAAATGCTTAGAAATAAATGAAAGTAGTTTCATGTTTACACACTGAAAATCATTACATATTGATGAAAGAATTTGAAAGAGAGGCAAATAAATGAAAGACATTACATTTTCAATGATTGCCATATTTAAGATTGTAAAAGATCCATAAAGTGGTTTTATAAATAAATTCTAAAGAAAATTTTGGATTCAACACAATCATATGAAAATATCAACAACATTTCTTTTTTAAAATTAGGAAAAAAGAACTATCTTAAAAGTCATATGAAATTTCAATAGAATTCAAATCATAAAAATGATATTCAAAGAAAAGTACAAACTTGAGAGCTTGATACTTCCTGCCTTCCAGTATGTAACAAAGCATTTACATGGGGTTGAACTGGGATAAAAGTCACATATTCTTTTATGGAGGGAGGAGAGAGACTACAAGTCTGCCCCCTTAAGGTTGCATAAGCAGTAATAATGGCATGGGAGAGGAGATTACTTCTCTAGTGAGGTTGACTACAAGATGGACAGGGCAATCAGGGTTGTAGTTTCCACAAGCCATCATCTGTACTGAGGTGGACTTTTTGGTGATGCAGCAGTCTTTGAGTTGCCCATGCTTCTTTAAGAAACTTCAACAAACTCAATGGTTAGCCAAGATAGGCTTGGGTGGAATGTTCTTTGGTATGGCATCATTGTCTTGTATTGGATAGTGGATGGATAAGTCTTTGTCCATACATCCCAGGAAGTCATATAATACAATTAACATCCAAACAGGAATTGATAGAACCCAAGGTAAGCTGTAGAGGAGTGATTGCATGGCAGCTGCAATGAGTTCTGATGATGAATATGACTAAGGCTAATCTTTGTGAGTATGGAGTCCCTAGGTTTTGGGACAATCTTGATATACCTACCTTACCCAATATCATCTGGGATGGTATGCTTTTTCACTGTAGTGGCAGATGCATGGTCCTGAAGACATGTAGCAACACAAGTAATCAAGGCTATGTCAACAGAGAGTGGCACAGAGTCCTTAGAAGGAAACCAGTGGTGGATGTCTTTTACTACATGCTATGGGGTGGCATGCTTCCTTGGTGAACAGGGTCTGTCTTGTAAGTACAGATTACACACCACCAAGAAGAACTGGTGAAAGAGACAATGTATTACAACCACTGCAAGTATGATGGATAGGAGGGATACTAAGCAGGCTGTTCTGAGAAATGAAAGACATGCAACTGAGACTGAGCTGTCTTCCAAGAAACAATTTACCAGTGCAAGTGAGGAATTCCAACAAGAAAAATATGCAGGGACACTATTCTCCATGTTAGCCTTTGATTTGGTAAGAAAAGTGGACAAAAAGGAGTGAGGATCAGACAGAAGTATTGGCTTACCTTTTCTTACAATTGATAGCATGGGAAGGAAAGAGAGTACTCATGCATGGGAGAGAAATTGGCACATACAGCAGAAGACAATGGCTCTAAACGGTTCTGTCTACCCTCCGTAGAAAGGTTCCATTGTATAATGCTAACACTGGAATATCTTACAGACTTGGAAAACACGTGTAAGAAGAGTGAAAAAACAACAGCTGAAGCGTTTGACCTATGGTATCATGTGTATAGAAAAAAGGCACTCTCAGGAGTGAAAAAATACCAGGTGTACGCATGTGCCCCTGAAAAAGTTATATGGGGACCCAGGGAAAAGATACAAGAATGTAGAATGGTTGTTCCAGAAGCCAGTCCTGCTACCAACTTCTAGAGTTGTCAGAACTGAATGTTACATAACATGTATGTCTTGTTATGGAAGCTATAAGGTACTAATACATATGTTAATGCTTCTGTAAATTCTGCAATCTACACACAACTTTCACTTCTCAATCTTCCCTTCTGGCTTTAACTTCCTCTTCAATGAATCATGTATTTTGATAGTTCTTATAACATCGCCCATCTATGTCAGTTTTTCATTCTTGGCTAAAAATTTCATTTTCCTCTAATCTAGAATAAAAGGTTAGCAAAGTAGAGATCTCTAATACCTTCTTTAAGCTCATTGATTATATTCCAATTTTCCTACACACTATTGTTGTTACTAAAAAGTTTAGTAAATATGTAATTTTTGGGGCTGGGAGAATGCTTGAGCCAGTAAAGCCTTTGCTTAGCAATCACTAATTTCTGAATTTTGTTCCCAAAACCTACACAGAAAAATGAGCTCATGGTGGAAAATGCTTGTAACCCCATGCTGAGGATTCAGAGACAGAGGATGGCTAACTGGTCTGTCCTGATTAGAGAAACCCATGCTGTTGTGGAATACTAGTTCAAGATGTGTTACATTCATTTATGCTGTGGAATATTTGTTTAATGATGCAAAGATGTGTTACATTCTTTTATGTTGCATTTGTTTACCTTTGTGAAGCTGTGTTACTTTGCCTATCTAAAACATCTGATTGGTCTAATAAAGGACTGAACAGTCAATAGCTAGGTAGGGGAGAGAAATAGGCAGGACTGCCAGGCAGAGAGAATAAATAGGAGGTGAAATCTAAGCTCGAGAAAAGTCCCCCTTCTCTCGAGCAAAAAAAAAGGAGGAGGGGAGGATGCCAGGGACCAGCAACCCAGCCACACAGCCACACAGCCAGCCATGAAATATGAAGGAAAGAAAGATATATAGAATTAAAAAAGGTAAAAAAAAAAAAAAAAAAAAAAAACCAGAGGCAAAATGTAGTTAAAAAGAAACAGGATAGTTTAAATTAGAAAAGCTGGCTAGAAACAAGCCAAGGTAAGGCTGGCCATTCATAAGTAAGAATAAGTCTCTGTTATTAATTTGTGAACTGGGTGGCAGGCTCTAAAGAGTAAAAAAACTAACTGCACCATGCCAATGAGGTAGACGACAAGCCTGAAGGAGATGCCAGAGATTGCTCCCTCTTCTCTCTCTCTCTCTCTCTCTCTCTCTCTCTCTCTCTCTCTCTCTCTCACACACACACACACACACACACCTTTAAAGTAACTGTTTCTTTCTCCCTGGCTGCTTATTGTTCAGTCATTACATTCACTATATCTAGGTGTGGTTGTTTGGATGAAATTGGCCCCCATAATTTCATAGGGAGTGGCACTATTAGGAAGTGTGGCTTTGCTGGAATGGATATGGCCTTGTTGGAGGAATTGTGTAGAGGCAGGCTTTGAGGTCTTTTGCTTAAGTTTCAGTCAGTGTCACAGCTGACTTCCTGTTGCCTGCAAGATGTAGGACTCTCAGCTGTGACTCCAATGCATCTGGCTGCATGCCACTCTGCTCCTTGCCATGATGATAATGGACTGAAACTGTAGCAAGTCACCCCAATTAAATGTTTTCTTTATAAGAGTTGTCATGGTTGTGATGTCTCTTCACAGCAATAGAAAACTTAACTAAGACAGGAAGTTGATACCAGAGACTGGGGTAGTGCTGTGATAGGCCTGACCATGAAGGAATATGGACCTTGGGACTGTGGATAAGAAAATCAGTTGAATGTTTTAAGTGCTGGTTAATGCACCATATTAGTAGGTGCATGGAAAACTGGTGCTGAATGTGATTTGATAAACTGTGGGAATCAAGTTGTTTCAGAAGAGAAGAATGTTAGTATGTGGCCTAGAGACTTGTCTTGTGATACTTTGTTAAAGAAAGTGGCTGCTTTTTGCCCTTTTCCAAAGAGTCTGCCTAAGGCTAAAGTGAAGAGTTTTGGATTAATTCTGTTGGGAGAAGAAATCTTAAAACAGCATAGTATAGACTCTGTCGTGTGGTTATTAGTGGTAACTCTAATGAAGATTTATAATGAAAAGGAGCAAGCTGAGCAGGCAAACTAAGAAATGTAACATTTAAGGAGAAAAAGAGCACCAGGAAGTGGAATGGAGCTAAATTCTGTGTTCAAAGAGATAAACAGATTAAGAAATGGAATAAAGGGAGTGGTGACCTCAGGATAAGATCCCACTTGCTAAATATCCAACTTGGGAAAAGGAACTAAAGAAAATTTTAGAGCCGGATATGGTGGGGCACACTTTTGATCCCAGCATTGGGAAGGTAGAGGCGTGGATCTATGAGTTTGAGCCAGCTTGGTCTATAAAGCAAGTTTCAGGGCAGCCAAGCTTAGGCAGTGAAGTACAGAAAGTTGGTGAAGATGTAATTGAATGAGGAGGTCATGTTCCAGGCCCAGTAAGCAGCAGAATTGGACAGCTTCAGTACATGGTTCTGGCTTTAGAGGTAAGGATAGAAAAAAATGGGTTATAGAATCTCCCTCTGCACCTAAAGAAAGCTACTGAGGCCAGGCATGTGTCAGAGGTGTCCTTGAATGGAGGCCTCGTAGAGAGGCCATTACATAAAGCTGTGAAGTTGAAGCCTGTGTTGCCCTGGAGAATGTGAGATGTTAGAGATGCCAGAGCCATGGGATACCTGCTGAGGAGAGCGCTAACAGGGAGTGGAACCAGCTGAACAGAGTTGGAGATCTTAAGAGCGTTTTGACATCAAACATGGAGATGCAGATCTGGAGTTTGCCCAGCTGGTATTTGGTCTTGCTTTGGTCCAGCATTTCCTCACTAGCCTCCCTTCCCTATGTTTTGGAACAGAAATGTACATCCTGTGCCATTATCTGCTGGAAGTATGTGATCTGCTTTTTTATTTTGATTTTTACATGTGAATTAGGTTAAGAGATTGCATGAATCTCAGAAGAGACTTGAACTTTGGACTTTAAAACATTGTTGAGACTGGTAATTGACTACAGAGACTACTGAGGTTGAACTAAATGCATTTTGCGTTATGATATTGTTGCAAGCTTATGGAGGCCAAGGAGTGGAATGTGGTGTGGTAGTTTGGATGAAATTGACCCCCATAATCTCATAGGGAGTGGCACTATTAGGAGATGTGGCTTTGTTAAAGTCCTTATGACCTTGTTGAAGGAAGTGTCACTGTGGAGGCAGGCCTTGAGGTCTTTTGCTTAAGCTTCACTCAGTGTCATAGTTGTTATTTATTAATTAAGTGGCATAATGTTATTTATTAAGCAGTGCTGTTTATCATGTGAGAGAAGCCACGAGGTACAACGAAACCCACTATAAGAGTTTATTAAGGGAAGGGAATAGAAAGGATGTGTATAGGCCTATGGAATGACCATGCAGGAAGAGAGGAGGGGGAATTGGTGGAACTCACTTTTATAGGTTCCTCCTGCACATGTGCATATGGGCTTATATAGCTACACCACACATGTGCATAGATTACATGATCATGCTGCTCACAAATTATGTGATTACACAGCACACTAGAACGTAAGGTCCTGGGACGACTAAGCATCTTGCCCGGCTACTGGAGAATGAACATGCAGTCATGTAGCTGGGGGAGTGGCTAGGAATTCTAACAACAGTCAACTTCCTGTTGTCTGCAAGATGTAGGACTCTCAGCTACGACCCCAGCACTACACCTGCCTGCATGCCACCATGCTCCTTGACAAGATAATAATGGACTGAACCTCTGAAACTGTAGTGCATCACCCCAATTAAGTGTTTTCTTTATAAGAGTTGTCATGGTCTGGATGTCTTTTCACAGCAATAGAAACCATAACTAAGACACCAGGTATAAGTTATGATTTACTTTTCTTCTGCTATATTATTAATATTTCTCAAATAATGAGGAATATCTCATTTATTCAGTTTTAAAAATTCTTAGCACTGTAGTAATCTTCAGTGTATGCCCTTTCTATGTCTTTTAATTCTCTCTTCAGATACTCTTACTAATGGTGTAGTAGATCTTTGGGTAGATCTTCATCATCTAGTGTTTTGATGGGGTCAACTGACTCTTCACAGTCAGTTGTTTCCTGGGATGCTCTCTAGCTTTGTGTTTTGTGGGTATCATTTATCTCTTAAGGGAAGAATTGTTTATGATCATTCATATTCTAATAGGGTTTGAATTTGTTTCAGCTAATGCATTTTGTGATTGTCTCTGCCCCTTTGACCTATTTTTTATTTTATTTTAGAAAAAGCAATTAAACAAGTCATTCAAATTTGATCCTCCATGTTACAATTCTCAGAAAGACTGCCAGTCAGCATCAACCTTACTTTTCCTTGTTTCTTCCTCATGCCAAATTTTAGATGGCTCATTTAACAACCTTCTCTGGATTTGACACCCATTCAGATGCCCTGCCTTCACCTGAGAACACAGATGGCATTATGTATTCTCATCACCCTGAACTCCCAAGCTGTATTGTAATGAGAAGAGCAACCTCCCAAGCAGATTCTGTAGAACCTGATATATATATATATATATATATATATATATATATATATATATATATCACTAGACTCTCTCTCTGGCTTACCATTTTCTTTTAGTTTTTGTTCCTTAGGAGATCTAAATGCACATCCAAAATATATGTCCCTAGGTATGCTTTTGTGGTTAAGGTATTTGCTCTGGTAATGTCTTTTGGGGTTTATTAGCTATTTCACACATTATGCTTTAGATGGCTGCTATTTTTTTTATTTTTAAAAATATTTGGCCAGGTGGTGGTGATGTATGCCTTTAATCCCAGCATTAGGGAGGCAAAGGCAGGCTGATCTCTGTGAGTTCAAGGCCAGCCTGCCCTTCACAGTGAGTTCCAGGACAGCCAGAGCTATTAAGCAGAGAAACCCTGTCTCCAAAAACAAACAAAAAATTAATAATAATAAATAAATAAAATTTTGATAACAGAAAGTGTTTCAGTCAGCAATATTACAGAAATGGAAGCCCACAGATTTCAAATTGATCAGGCCACCTTTCAAGGAGAGAATTTTCAGTGAAAAGGCTTGAGTGTGAAAGGCTGATCACTATTTCTTTGGGGCTATCCAGAGTTGAGCAAGAGAACTTCCATATACAATTCATGGAAAGGACATTTAGTCACTAACTTCTAGCAAATAAGCAAGCCCCTGCCTCCAGCACAATCTGTGTTTGCTAATTCAGGTAGTGTTTGTACTTCTATGGATAAATAACTTTAGAATATTCATGGTTTACTAAATGACTCACAAATTTCTGGAAAAAAATCTCACAGTTGGTTCTACTAAGAAAGGATGAGCCAACTCTTGCCCATCACTTTATTTCATGGGCATAGTTGTATATGTTTATATGCTAGATACAGTTTTTTTCCCATGTGCTGATTTACTTCTTTGCTGATAAAAGAAAAAGAAACCCTAACTTGGAATTTTAGGCTATACTTCAGAATTAAGATCAACACATTTTTTTTTCCTATAAAATGGGAGGTAATAAATATTTCAGCCTCTGCTGACTACACAGAATGCATGGTACACTCCTGTTTCTTTTTCCTTCACTTTCTCTTCTTCCCCATTTTTGTTTAACCCTTTCAAAATACAAAGCCCATTCAATAGCAGGTCATCCCTTGCTGGATTTAATCTGCAGACATACTCTGCTGACCTTGGCATCTACTTGCAAAATTTGTGGAAATATCTTTGAGGTGATGAGAAGATTCTGGGGTCTATTGTCTAGCTTCTTGGTGTGTTTCTCAAATTATAAAACCAAGGAGTTTTTTTCTGGGATTGTATCTTAGAAAAGTTCATTTTGGTTCCTTTGAAACTGTCTTTAAACTAATATAGTAGTCAATTGGGGAAAATATTTCATTTCTAGAATTTTCCTTTTAAATTACTATGGGCTATTTGGTTTTTTCACCCTACTTTTGACAGTTTTTGAAAGCTCTAAGTAGAGCCAAACATTAGAGCATGTGGATTATTCTGTCCTTATCCAAACACTCGAGGTTATTAATTTTTCTTTGTATAAAAATGTTTTCACAGCCTTCCAAACAGGAGTTAAGCTTACTTCCAGTGGTAGGTAAGTCTTGAAACCCCATGGCTTAACTACTTTATATTATTTTAAGGGCTGTAAAAATTGATGGATTATCATCAAGAAAATGAAAACAGTTTTCAGAACTACTTTACTTAGAGAATTGAGCCTTTCAAAGCATACCCCCTCCTCCCACACCAAGCATTATATGGTTTAAGCTCCTGTTATTTCTGCAAAGGGCTTAAAAGACTGTCTGACCAGCATGAGAAAGCAACAGAGCATTAATTGAACAGATTTGAAATAATCGAGTTTTACATTTGTTAAGAACATAATGGAGGATGTTATCAAAGTCTCGCATGTGGATATACCATCCCCAGAATGCTTATGGAAATAACAGATTGATGATAAGAACAAAAATATATGCTTTAACATTCACCAGGAAATGAAACTTTCTACTATATTATAAAGTCACCTTCTGACACTTCACCAGTCAGTTTCCCTACTTGTATATCACTGAAGTAAAATCGATGGGGACACACGGCACTGTAGATCCAATACCAAGAATTCTAGTTCATGACAGAAGTCATGAATAAAATGAGATGAAATGAGGGTCAAAAGAGCAACTGAGAGAAAGAAGAGAGCGAGCGAGCAAGAGAGAGAGAGACAGAGACAGAGAGTCAGAGAGAGGACACAGAGACAGAGACAAAGATAGAGAGACAGAAAGACAGAGAGAACACAGAGAGAGAGAGAGACAGACACACACACACACACACAGAAAAACAGGCAGACAAACAGACAGAGACACACATTCAGATGGGGGGTACAGGATTCAGAAGCCAGGTGGTTGTGAAGAGAGCAACAACAACAAAAATCAGCATCTAAAATACTCTTTGTTAGAAGATCAACATATTTACTTATTTTTAGCTCAGAAATGCAATCATCACAAGTTTTAATTGGTAAACAGTAATGTGAGCTGTTATTTGAGCAATTGTGATATTTCCTTATTTTTAACTAGAAGTTTATTATAAAGAATTTGCAAATAAAACAGAATCATACACCAAAATTAGCCAGATCCAAAGTCTCCAATTTTTTTTATTGAGATAAAAATCAGTGGTTTTAAAGTTCTAAAAAATTATGCAGAACAAATCTCTAAAAAGCTCATTAAAACTTGTGGTATTGCTGTATCAAATGCTGAGAAATGTGTCTATTTATTTATGTATATTTTTATTTTATGTGCACTGGTATTTTGCCTGTATAAGGGTGTTAGATCCTTTGAATTGCAATTACAGACAGTTGTGAATTGCCATGTGGGTGCTGGGAATTGAACCAGAATTGTCTGGAAGAGCAGCCAGTGTATTTAACCACTGAGCCATCTTACCAGCCCATACTTTTTTTTTTTTTTTTTGTCAAGAAGGAAATTTATTTGACATTCATTGTCCACAGCAACAAACAGTGCCCATACATCATCAATAGTTGTGTTGTTGAAGATGCTAGATGGGTGAATAGGTTCTTGAGTGAAAGAGGCCATGGAGTTTTCACAGAACATACCCAGATACCAGCACAAAAGAGAATTATTTACTCTGGAGGGAACAAGCTGTGGCGGGGGAGGGGGGGTGCCTCTGGAGCAGACTAGGACAGCAGCAGGTGTCTCTGCAAGAGTGGTTTTTAAGGAGAAAGGGGGAAATCTAAGTCTGTGTTAGGGTAAGTTGGTAAACCCTCATGGACATGATAGATATTGTAGCTAAATAATGAATTTTGATTGCTGGACCTTGATCCTTCAATAGCAGGACCTTGGAGTTTTAGTCAGATGTAAGGAAGTGGCCAAATAAGGGAATAGACCTTGGGTGCTAGCTTTAGGAATGTAATCTAATGGTTAAGCAAGGGAGAGGGGAGGGGAGTGGCTAAGACCTGTCAGTGCCATGTTTACCATGCTCAGGCCTGTTAGAGAGCCCTTCTCTGGGAATCCTATTCTTCTTTGTGATAGAGGGAGAAGCTGCTTTATTTGAAGAGCATATGGCAAGTGAAGAAAGATTTCTTCATCTATTCTCTCAGGATATGTTTTCTACTTGTCCTCTTTGCTCTGGGTACTAGAGATAGAGGAATGAATAAAACAGTGTGATTTCATGGAACTTACAATCAACAGAGGGTAGGAAGGAAAAAACAGTATGTACAAGTTTAATAAACCATGAAAGATTCAAACATAGAGAAGAGCAAGGTAAGTAGAATGTGGCTGCAATGTATACTGGTTAGAGAAATTCCCTGTAAGAGGCTATTTCAAGACAACCTTTTAGAGCATGTTGCGAATTTAGTTTTATGTGTCAATCTGACAGCCACAGGGACCTCAATATATAGTCCATCACCATTCTGGGTGTTTCTGTGATGGTATTTTTGGATGAAATTGATATTTGTATTATTAGGCTGAAAAATATCAGATGGGTCTTTAATTTGTGATTGGGACCATCCAGTTAGATGGCAGCCCAAATGTGTGAAAAGCTGACCTTCCATGTATAAGAGAGCATTCCTTTGGCTTGACTTAGTTTGAGCTTAGAAATCGATTGTTTTTATATTTTTGCATCATATTGGAATCATTGGTGCTTCCCGATTCTCAAGCCTGTAGACGTGTGAACCAGAATCACCAAAATGACACTTCAGTGTCTCCAGCTTGCTGGGATATTTTCTTGTTTCTGTCTCTGCCTCTCTGTTTCTTGTCTCTATTTCCTGTTTCTTTCTTCCTGTTATCTCTCTGTCTCTCTAACACACACACACACACACACACACACACACACACACACACACACACA
>CABHPP010106325.1:0-42341 GCA_902168425.1 Peromyscus attwateri | reverse complement strand
GTGTGTGTGTGTGTGTGTGTGTGTGTGTGTGTGTGTGTTGCTAAATAGTACAGAATACAGATTACAGATTCTGGCAAAATTACCCAGGAGATAAAAGTACTTGCCACTAAGCCTGATAACCTGAGTTTTGTCCCCAAAATCCACAAGAAGGAAAAAGACATCCGACCCTTGCAAGTTGTACTCTGACCTACACAACACACACATACATAATGCACACACTTGTGCACATACACACACACACACACACACACACGCACACATACACACACACACACACACGCACACATACACACACACACACACACACACACACACACGGTAGTACATGAGCGTCAACACACGCATTAAATAAATAAATAAATAAATAAATAAATGTAATTAAAATATTCTTAAACAGTACAAATTTTACTTTTCTAATTTGACTAAATACACTGAGTTATAAATTTCAAATCCACTTTGCTACTTGCCAGCTTCAAGAGTACACCAAGACAACATTCATGCACATCTGCAAATGTCATCATGACTCTGTGTTCTGACCTGGGTCAACGGCTTCTGAAAAACAGAAGATGATCTGGACTCTCTGCCTGTAGGGAAAAATACTGATTCTTCCAGATACAGGAGGTAAAAAGACGAGACATCACAGGAAGCAGAAGCAGCATGGGGGACTCTGAGTTCTCTGCCCAGTGACCACTGGCTACTACTAGCAGCAGGGAGTGTTGTGACAGCTGACTGAGAATCTGCAGAATACCTATTAGGCGTTTAGATAGCGTCTGTAGTTCCCTCTCCTAAGAAGTTATGATTGTTGCCTGGGTCATTATCAACTGACAAGCTAGTCAACAGGAAGCTGCCTGTCAACACACAGCAACAAAATCTCATCTGTACCTGACCATATTTGAGAGGCCAATTTCCAGGATATGCATACTTCCTGAATCTCTTTGCTGAAGGGAGTCTCAGAGATACCTAAGAAATAACAGTGGTGTGGTAGGGAGAGTTTCAGCATCTTTGTGTGATGGAGTTACAAGAAGAATGAATAATGAGAAACAAACTTCAGAACTCCCATAAACCCTCTCCCAGTAACACATAAGTTATTTGGTTTTTATACCTTCATCATTTCTCCGCACCACTCTCTAGAGTCTGGATCCTTTGAGGACAAGGTTGAGTCCTGTTTATGTCAGTTTTTGCGGCACATGACAGAGTACCTGCTAATTGCACATCTTTCACAAATATCTACTGAAAGCATAGATGGCTGGAGGGATTCGTGGAAGACTAAATGGATTTGTGGATAGATGGGTGGATTTAAACTGAGTTATAAGCAATGAATAAAAGCAGGCTTCAGTAAGATCTAGACAAAGTTTGAGAGAGAGAGATTTGCTCAGTACTTTGATCTACATCATCTACCAATTGCTGATCAATTGGACTCTCCGGAAAACTCAAATGCATTTATCCTCAATGATTTTCCATGAAAGGTAAGTGTATTTTTATATATGAAGTTTCCTTCAGAAACATAAGATGATATATAAGAATTAGGAATGACTTTATGGGTTTTCCAGTTCATTTTCATTTCAAATCTATTGTTCTCAACTTCGGCACTCATGAGTCAGGTGGGACTATATTAAAATTGTTCATACGCCGTGTTCTAAGTACAGTGATATAGAACAGAAGACAAGAAGGGAAGATCTATAGCTCTATCTACCTCGGCCAGTTATTTGTCAGAAGCCAAACTCCCAGCCATTTTTCATAATCTATACCAACAGAGTCATATTTCCTCAATAAAATAATCTTGTAAGTATATAAACAGTTGGCAAGAGATTTGAGTATTTATAAAACATAAAATCTATTATGTGTTCAAAAACTCTGGCAATCACCTAAGCTTGATGAGAAGGTCATGGATGGGCGGCCCACCGTTGATTCTTCTCAGCTGTGAATTTCTCTGGTCTCCAACTCCTGCACTTAGAAGCTTCTCTGATGAGAGGTGAGAGCTGTCCTTATCTGTCAGTATAAGGATACATACTGGGGAAGGAGAGAGGGGAAAATATGATCCACATACACTGGATGAGATACTCAAAAATTAATAAAAATATTATATTTAAAAACATCATGTTTATGTAGAAACTGTTCATGCAAATGCTCACAGATTATTCACTTTTTATACCTTCAAATGTTTGCCAATTTACTTTGAATTTGTCTAAATGTGCTGTGGCAAAGCGACACATACCGTCCTGGGAACTGCTATGCTCAACAGTTAACGTGTGCATTATATTTTTCTGACTCTACGTTTACTTGTTATCTGACTTCTTTTTTCTCAGCTCGACTCATCCAGGTGTCGGAATTCACACTCATATATTTCCTTCCCCGACCGCTGCCAAAGGAAATGTTCGCCAAACTTCCAGAAGTCATTGCTTTCTACCCTCGACAGGGTATTGAATTTTTTCTTTTATTTCTTTTCTTTTTTTTTTTTTTTTTTTTTTTGGTTTTTCGAGACAGGGTTTCTCTGTGTAGCTTTGCGCCTTTCCTGGAACTCACTTTGTAGACCAGGCTGGCCTTGAACTCACAGATTTCCGCCTGCCTCTGCCTCCCGAGTGCTGGGATTAAAGGCATGCGCCACCACCGCCCGGCTATTTCCTTTCTTAAAGTCTGAAGCGCATCAGAACAAGGAAACATCCTCAGCAAGGCCAATGTGTGAATGCCAAAGCTACACAGTGCCATGCGCCCCACTGCGCTCTGCCATGCACCCCACTGCCATGCGCACCACTGGCACGGGCGCAGAAGCAGGCTTTCCGACCTGAGCATCCATTTCTGCCTCACTCTGCACTCTTGCCGTTCACTCTGTCACATTTTGCCCAATTATTAAGGTCCACAGAGTGTCCATGCTACTGTTTCTTACTTTTGCATGAATTCTTTTATTTTAACTGAAACAAAAAAGCACATTTTTATACATTAATGAGGGTAAATATAATATTCAATACCTATGTGCCAGTGTTTCTGTCTTTTTTTTATTTTTTTTATTTTTTTTGAATTTATTTTATTTTATTTTACAATATAATTCAACTTTACACATCAGCCATAGATTCCCCCGTTCTCCCCCCTCCCACCCCGCCCCCTCCCCCCAGCCCACCCCCTCCCCCCAGCCCACCCCCCATTTCCATCTTATTGCATTGATTTTCGACAGATCTCAGCTGTGGGGAACTACTTTAGCAGATATATTTCTTATTACTTCTTATATACTTCTTATATTCATTCCATCTTCTTAATTCTTATTTAAACTTACATTTACAACTAGTATCTTTACCTCTTACAAGCTTATTACTGTATGTTTTAGGACTACCTTAGATTCTTCTTGCAAGCTTATATTTTTAAAGGAACTCTGGATCTATTTTACAAACTTATATAGGGCTACCATTAGCATATATTTAACTTAGTAAACACCTAAAGATTTCTTAACACAGATCTAACAAGACAGAATTTTTACAAACTCATATATCTTATTTTCATCTTTTTCTACTTCTTACTCTTAATTATTATCACTATCTCTATTAGAAAGATTCTCTTAACTAGACAGAAAGTACGTACATCATTTCTAAAGTTTAGAGCTTATAGTCAACACCCACAACAGCCCTTCCACAGCTCCTTCAGAGAAACCCCTCTCCCACTGATTCCACTCTCACCCTGCACGCTCCCTTCCCCCCAGATGCAGAGCCCCAGACATCCCAGGCTGCTCTGCTCCTCTGCTAGCTGCCTTTGGAGGTAGGGGCTTTCTTTCTCCCCAGATCTGCCTCAAACTCTTAGCAGCTTTCACAGATCATGCATTTTCTGGGGAGGGATTTGTCCCTTCTATTTCTTCAGATGTTGGTGTGGGGTTATCTATTGCCTGAGTTTTCATGGGTGTGTTTAGCTTCTTTAGATTGGATTTTTCCTTCTAGTGCTATCTGTAAGGCTGGGTTTGTGGATAGGTATTGATTAAATCTGGTTTTATCATGGAATATTTTGTTTACTCCGCCTATGGTGATTGCGAGTTTTGCTGGGTATAATAGTCTAGGTTGGCATCCATGGTCTCTTAGTGTCTGCATAACATTTGTCCAGGACCTTCTAGCTTTCATAGTCTCTATTGAAAAGTCTGATGTTATTCTGATAGGTTTGCCTTTATATGTTACTTGGTCTTTCTCCTTTGCAGCTCTTGATATTTTTTCTTTGATCTGTATGTTTAATGTTTTGATTATTATGTGGCGAGAGGACTTTCTTTTTGGGTCCAGCCTATTTGGTGTTCTGTAAGCTTCTTGTATCTTCATAGGTATTTCTTTCTTTAGGTTAGGAAAATTTTCTTCTATGATTTTGTTGAATATATTTTCTATGCCTTTGAGTTGGTATTCTTCTCCTTCTTCTATCCCTATTATTCTTAGGTTTGGTCTTTTCATGGTGTCCCAGATTTTTTGGATGTTTTGTGTTACGACTTTTTTATCTTTAGTGTTTTCTTTGACTGACGAATCTATTTTCTCTATTGTGTCTTCAGTGTCAGAGATTCTCTGTTCCATCTCTTGTATTCGGTTGGTTATACTTGTTTCTGTAGTTCCTGTTCGTTTAGTCAGGATTTCTATTTCCAGCATTCCCTCAGCTTGTGTTTTCTTTGTTGTCTCAATTTCTTTTTTCAGATCTTGGAATGTTTCTTTCATCTGTTTAATTATTTTTTCTAGGCTTTCTTTGCTTTCTTCCAATTTTTTGTTTGTTTTTTCTTTCATTTCTTTAAGGGAATTTTTTATTTCCTCTTTAAGGAAGTTTTTCATTTCCTCTTTAATGGAGTTTTTCATTTCCTCTTTAAAAGAATTTTTTATTTCCTCTTTAATGGAGATTTTCATTTCCTCTTTGAGGAAATTTTTTATTTCCTCTTTAAGGGTATTTTTTATTTCTTCTTTAAGGGCCTCTATCATCTTCTTAACGTCATTTTTAAGATTGATTTCTTCTGTTTCTTCTGCCTTGGTATGTTCAGGAGTTGCAATTGTAGGGTCGGTAGGTTCTGGTGTTGTCATATAAGTCTTTATGTTGTTGGCTGTATTTTTCCGCTGGCGTCTACTCATCTCTTTTTCTGCTCAGTGCAGATGGTGTAAGACCCTAACCCTTCAGGCTTACACCTCCAAGCCTCAGAAATGAGAAACTTCAAGCACCAGGAAATGAGAAACTAAAAATCTGGTTCCCTGGGCAAGCTGACCACCCCTGTTCTCAGTCGGTGAGGTGTATACTTACGATTCTGGTGCTCTGGTTTGGTGGTTGGGTGATCTTGATAAGTTCTTTTGAGAGCTTCTTGAAATACAGGATCCAAAGACACCTCTTATTCCGTGGCTTGCTGTATAGCTGGGTGGCTATTTAATGAGGGTAAATATAATATTCAAACCTATGTGCCAGTGTTTCTGTCTTATCATTCACTTCTGCTTTCCTAGGACTCCAAATAAAACATGGAAACTAGCCACAGAATCAAACTTGAAATATCCCCCTCCCTTCCAAGCTGGCCTGGTGCCCTAGAGCACAGAGCGCCTTGCTTTGGCTTCCCTTGATAATAGAATCCTCTCGGGCAGTTTTTCCTGAGGGCAGTTTGTCCAGGTGTATCCTACAACTTCCTGCATCAGCTCTCCCAGGGATGCTTATTAATAGCAGACTCCTGGTGCCCTCCACAAGCTGCTGACCCTGAATCTGAGCCAGCCTTGGAATTTAGTTATGTATCTGAACTAGCTATTATGGGTAACGCATTCTAGGATCATTTAGAATGAACAGCACAGTTAATATGTTATATCCAAGGGTTTTATTTCTCTGGTAAGCTTTGAGATGAAATGTGAAACTAAAATATTTTCTTAAAATTTGAAACGTAGATATAGTTTGCCGTATCTTCCTAAACTATTTAGGCACAGATGGATTTGATTATAAAGGATCCAAAACTCTAAAATGGCTTAATTAGTACTGTTAAGAAAACATAATTTTATAAGCTTTGATTACTCTGATACTGTTATCATGTTGTTTAGATAAAGCAATAAAAAGAAAAATCTTATTCTAAAGGTTTGCTTTGAAACTCACTAATGCACCCCTAGAAAGGATTGTAATCATGTCAACTTTATTTCTGAGATAAAACCACGTGGAAATAGCAGAGCTAGAAAAGTAATGATGGAGAAAATAGGACATCTTCCAGGTAGATAATTGCTCAGATTTTGTATGAGAGGGAGGTGGAGAGTTGAAGGTATCAGTGAACGGGAAAGGGGAAAGCTCCTGGAGACCGTGACTGCTGTTCTAGGTCACCAGAGAGGTAGCAGCACTGCCCTGAGGCAGAAGGAGCCATTCTGGAACTTCAGCAAAGCGTTGTCTGAAGCAACCCACAGGCCACGTCAGAAAGGATTAGGAAAGGCACACTGTCTCTCCACAGACAGGAACAGTATAATGGTTGCTTGGTGATCCTGATCCTGACTCTAAGTTAGGGAGCTGGCGCAAGGAAGGGCACCATTTGGGGGGCTTGGGGGTAAGAAAGGTCCAGCCCTAGATGGGTGCCCAAGGAGTTCAAGCTGATTTCCGTGAAGCAGAACTAAAGAAGGTACTAGGGAGAATGTGGGAAGGAGGCAGCATGAAGTCTCAACTCCAAATACAATATGAAGCTTCAGCAGATTGTCTGTCGGGTGAATGAGAGACTAACTAGGGAGGTCCCATCCTCAGAGGAAAGCCAGAGACACGGGCACAGCAAGGTCTGACAGAGAAGCTTCCTTTTCTTTTTTTTTTTTTTTTTTTTTTTTTTTTTTGGTTTTTCGAGACAGGGTTTCTCTGTGTAGCTTTGCGCCTTTCCTGGAACTCACTTGGTAGCCCAGGCTGGCCTCGAACTCACAGAGATCCGCCTGCCTCTGCCTCCCGAGTGCTGGGATTAAAGGCGTGCGCCACCAACGCCCGGCGAAGCTTCCTTTTCTAATGAAGATGATGCTTCCAATGCAAAGCTCCACAGAGTGGTCCTCTCTGCCTCTGTGATGAGACAGGGTTGTGCTCCAACAGAGTGACTGTTCTGTTGTTGATGCTGCTGAGTTTGAGAAGGATGAATAGGTAGTAGATAAATGCATGCTGGAGAGTGCTCAGGGTTTTGAGGCAACAGCCAGCTTTTGTTTCCCACTTTAAAGAGAAAACTGGGAAAAGGAAAGGGGACTAGACACTTAAGTAGCCATACTTTGTAAGGCTGACGTGTCCATGGCCCTGTAGCAGTCAGGGTCTGAGTTGATGTCTGTGGCTACTGTTACCACCGAGGCCTGTGTAGATACCTGGGGTCTAGACAGCTACCTGAGACCATGTTGGTATCCAAGAGCCTTGCTTCTGCTGGGGCCATATTGCTCTGGGTGACCTGTGCTACCTCTGGGGCCATGGTGACGTCTGGGCTCTAGCTGCTGTCAAGGCCATGTGTGCGTCTGTTTTTCTGCTGCAACTGGAGTCTGTGTTGATGTCCATGGCCCATGTTACCACAGCAGGTCCTAGGAACCACACGTGTTGAAATCTGAGGGCTGTGCTGAGCAGCCCCACCCTTCACTGGCCCTGGGATAACTGGTCCTGCCCCACATGCGAGAGCTGGCCCTCACACTCAGGAGAGATGGCCCCACCCCTCATCATGGGCCTAGGAGGTCTGGCTCCATCCCTTGCCCGAGGAAGGTGATCCCAGTGGTCCAGACTGACCAGCTCAGCTACAACCCAGACCCACATCCTGGGTCTTGGGTTGGTCCACTCTACCATCTACCCCATCTATGACCTGCTGGAGTGCATGAAGGGGCTGGTCCTGAGGAACAATAACCGCAGGATCCCAGGGACTCGGAACAGCAGCAGGAAAACAGAGAGGAGTTTCATCGAGGGTCCAGTGATGATGGTGCGCCAGAGGTTTGGTCTTGAACCAAACCAATGACTCATTGCAATGAACATTTGCGGGTGGGGCTGATTATACGAAAGGGTATACTCTGTGACACACCACAGCTCCCAATGACACTCAGACAGATGAAGAGGTGTTGGAGAGATGGGGAAGATGGAGGGCAGAGGTGGGGTGTTTGTGTGCGTGTGTTTTTGTTGTTTATTTTGATTTTTTTAATTAATTTGGGGGGTGGGGGGACATTGCAGGGTTGAGGGACAGCTACAGAGGGACTAGGAGGTGAGCAGGATTGGGGTGCATGATGTGAAATTCCCAAAGAGTCAATAAAGATTTATGTTTTTTTTAAAAAAAAAAAAAGAATGTAAGATCCATGGATACACTTAGCCATCAGCAAGAAAAGTCCCAAAACAGTGTGCTGTTTGAAATCATAAATAGCTTTGTGATATGAATAAAATATCCAGCATCTGGAAGATTAAAAAAGAAACTGAAAGAAAACAAGAAGAGGAAGCCTTGAGAAGTGTTTTATATGGTGTGCCACTGAGCACTGGGGGCAAGTATTTTATTAAGATTTATATGGTCGTGTACAAAAGAGAGAATCAAGGAGTTACTATTCTTACTAAAAGCAATGTCAATATACATGACAACAGTTTGCAATCTCAGAGGCCCTATATCGACAGAGTTTTAAAACACCCTTTATTTTGGGAATCTTGTACCATATTGCAGCAGTCTGAAACAGAATGGCAACCTGCACAGACTCCTCAGAATAATGACTCTCTCTTTGCCTGGCAAGACTGCACAGTGGATAAAGGTGCCTACTTCACAGCAAATTTGACAGCCTGTGCTTCAACCCAGGAGGCCATAGGCTGAAAGGAGAGTACCAACTTCAACGAGTTCTCCTCTGACCTCCACACATACACACACACACACACACACACACACACACACCATACAAACACACACATACACCATACACACACACCATACACACACACACATACATATACACATACATCATACAAACACATACATACATATAGACACACCATGTACATACACACTAAACTAATTAATTAATGTAATAAAAATTATAGAAGAAATCTACTTATTTCAAATATAACATCTGATTATTAGAGATGTTTTTCTTTGGTAATCCCATTACTTCAAATGCAATAATTTCTGAATTATTTCAGGTAATATTCTAGAGATTATGCTTTATTTTATACTCCTTCATGTTATGTTCAATATGTACTATTACTATATAATACTAATATATAATAATATATTATCATGATAGTATTAAAATAGACATTTTGGATGTGAAAGTGAATCAGTTCATGGAGACCTAACCACTCCCTAGATTGCCTGTAGGGAGGTCAACTGTTATAAAAACCACTGGTTCACAGTTCAACCATTATACTGACTGACAGCTTGACTATATTTACCTCTCATAAAATGAATTATCTAGAATAAAAACCACAATCAGAGTTATATAACATGAAGCACATGAAGGTAACAGAAAGACATTATTTTATCATTCTGCAAAACACTTCTGACTTCTTTCAACTTCAGAAAGCTCTCTGTGGACTATGACTCCTTTAACGTAAGTGCAGAACTGATGTTGAGGAGGTCCTTGAAGAGAAAATTCTTCAGCCCACCTCTGTTAGACACTGTCATGGGGCCAAACAAGCAGAGGTGATGTGCTGTAGAAAAACCTGGCAGAATAAGAGAGGGAGAGAGACCTTCCACATATCACATCACCAGCAGAACAAGACAAGCATAAGTAAAACGTCACCGTAGAACACTTTCAAGACTGCAAATAAAAAAGCTGCCCCGAAATATGTGATTTAACAGAAGAAAATTTAATAAACACCAGACTGGGGTATTAAGATGGCATGAAAGAACACTTAATAAAATATGTCAAGCAAACTCTAATTCAGGAACCTTTGAGATAAAACAGTCTTATTATCATACAATCGGCAAAAGATTAATGAAAGCTTGCATGCTAAGCATTAATGGGTCTGACTGCATATTGACCTTGCTTCGTCTTTTTTAGGTATTTGGCAGTTTTAAGTGGAAAGAATAGCTTTATTCAAGAAACTCTCTTTTCCTTCTAAAATTTGTTCACATTTAAGGAAACGCAGATATATGGGCTTTTCCCTTAACAGGTATTGCGGTTATCATTCACATATAATTGTCCATAAAACTCCTTGAAAAGTCTATTAATCTCTTCAGTATCCATGAACTTAATACCATAATTGTTCTTAACTGGAGCTGGAGTGGAAGAACTGCTTGCCTGTTTTCTTGCTAATAACCCATAGGTTTTATGGCTGAATTGAAATAAAGCCAGTTCTTTCAGCAATAAAGGTGAGGGTGACCCAGATGAATTAGATAATTGCCTTCACAGCCTATTGATCTTCTATTTGAGGTCTTTTACATCTGAGTGTTCTCTCCTTACTAATAGAGCTTCACTCTCCCACCAACACACACACACACACACACACACACACACACACACACACACACACAGGAAAGCATGTTTTGTCAAGAAGAGATTTTTGCTGGGATATAAGGAATGTTAAGGAGAAAAAAGAATACGAGATTGTATCAAAAGTTGTTTTGGTTCCCATCCCCAGATTGCATTTTCTATTATAAAGCACAAGGCACGGGGCTTTTGGACAGGCACATCATTCACTCCACCAGGTATGTGGAAGTACTGCTCTCACCTTCAACAACCCACCCCATGAGATGTACAGACACAGAAAATAAAAACAGACATGCGTTTTGAGAAACTTAAAAGACACTTATGTAGATATGATATTTTAAGGTCAGAGAACACAGGGGTGTCTAGAGGGCAGACAAAAAAAATCCATCCTAAGGAAAATGAGTAGAAAAATATAGACGTGAAGAATATGATACTCAACCAAATGTTTGTTCCCAACAAGATTCTCTGGTGTAAAAGTTGAGAATGTCCTTACATTTGTACAAGAAAACAGACACTTCATTCCCTACAACGGCAGCAACAGTGATCAAGACATTTGAGATTAAAATGAGTTGCAAGCAGGTAAGTGTTTGAAAAGAAATTAGAATGTCAGAACAGAAGGACAACAGAAAAAGGACAGGTACTTATCATTTCTGACCTAGTTACAGAAGAGTAATTATGATTAGAGTTATAAAGACGCTTCCAGGTAAGTCCGGGGTTCTTGTGACCATTGTAGAAGTCTTTTACAGGACCCCGATCTTCAGCCAGCCCACTTCCCCTGAGACGCTCAATTTACATTCTATTCCAGCCTCAGTAGCCTGTGAATGAGGATTCCCTCCCATCATCTCTTCCTCTGATCTAATGTCTGCATTTATTGGCCCTGGCCTTATCCTCCTACAATGTTCATTCACTATCCCAGCCAACACTACTCTTCTCTAAGCCTGTCCACACAACTCAAGAGTTTGAATCGCAGGCATGCAGAACCAGGCCTAGACCACACCCCCATCTGCACATCAGAACGAGAAAGTGGTCCCTGTTTCAACTAGTTCTCCATTAGTGCTGAAAGTCACCACAGAACCCTTGTGATGACTCCTTGACCTTTTGACTCCCAGTTGAGGAGTTCTCCATTATGTGGTATCTATTTATCATTATATGGCAATTATTTTCATTTTAAAAAAGAATATGAAGGTGGGTAAATGAACCCCATGGGGCAGCCTGGGTCCTCATGATCTAGCCTGCCTGAAGCATCTACAGACCCACCCAGCACCTTGAGGCCAAGAATAGGTGGATGCCATCATGATGAGCGAGTATATGGTGGAGAAATGGGAGAGAAAGAGAGGCAGAATGGTTCGTGTGCTGTGGAAAGAAGCAGATCTGAAGAGGTGAGGGCAGTGAGGAACAGGCTGATGCTGGTGGCCTGCTTGCCACCTGGGACCAGTATGACATCTGGGCCTGGGCTGATGCCTAGGGCTATGTCTATGGTCCTACCACAGTCAGAGTCTATGTTGACATCCATGACCCATGTTCCCACCAAGGCCATGGAGATGCCTGGGGTCTGGGATGCCACCTATGGCCATTTTGGTGTCCGAGGGCTGTGCCACCACCTGGGTCATGTGGATCTGAGTGGCTTATGCTGCCACTGGAGGACATGATGACATCAAGGCCCAGGCTATTGCCAGGGGACCATGTCTGGGTCTGTGGTCCTGAGGTTTGATGTCCATGGTTTCAGTAACTAAAGAAGGCCATCCAGATGACTGGGGTCGAACACCTAAGTCCATGTTGGAGTCTGAGGGCCACACTGCTGCCAGGGCCATGCTAATCTTCATGGCCTGTGCTACCATCTGGGGCTGTGGTGACATCCAAGCTTGAGCTGCAACGTAGGGCCATGCCTAGGTCGTTGACCCTACTGCAGTCAGGGTCTGTGTTGATGTTTGTGGCTCCTGATAATATTGAAGGCCATGCTGATGCTAGGAGTCTAGGCCACCACCTGGGGCCATGTTGGTGTCCCAGGGCCATGTTGTCACAGAGGCCATGCCAATCTGAGCAGCCTACAATGCCACCTTGGGCCATGCGATAGCCAAGCCCAAGCTTGTGCCATGTCTGGATCTGTGGTCTTACTATAGCTGTTCTATGTTGATGTCCATGGTCCATGGTACCAACAACGGCCACACGGAGCCAGGAGTCTGGGCTACAACCTGTGGCACGTTGGTACCTGAGGGCTGTGCTGCCACCAAGGGTATGCCCATCTGGGGGTAGGGGGACTGTGCTGCCACCATGGTGACAAAGAGGCCTGAGCTGTTGCCGAGGGCATGTCTGGGTTCATGTTCCTACTGCAGCTGTGGTATATGATGATGTCCATGGCCCATGTTACTACAGGAGGTAATAGGAACCATGCATGCTGAAATCTGAGGGCCTTGCTGAGCCAACCCACCCCTCACTGGCACTGGGATAGCTGGACACTGTAGCGGGAGAGCTGGCCCTGCACCCCCCCATAGGAAAGCTGGCCCCCACACTCAGGAGAGATGGCTCCACCCCTCATCATGGGCATGAGAAAGCTGGCTCTGCCCCTTGCCTGAGGGATTGTTCCTAGTGGCTGATCAGCTCAGCTATCACTCAGACCCACATCCTGGACCTTGGGTTGGCCTAACCTAACATCTACCCCATCTATGGCCTGCTACAGTGTTTGAAGGAACTGGTTCTGCAGAATAATAACCTGAAGATTCCCATGACTTGGTATTTCAATAAGGGTCTAGTGATGATGGTGTGCCAGAAGCCTTGAACCAGACCAATGACTCATTGCAATGAACATTTTGTGGGTGGAGCTGAGTGGACAAAAGGGTCTACTGTGTGACACACCAAAGCACCCAATGCCACTAAGATAAATGAAGCAGTGCTGGAAAGACAGAGGATAGATAGAGGTGGGGTTTTTGTTGTTATTGTTGCTGTTTGTTTATTTTGCTTTAATTATTTGGGGGGGCATGCTTCAGGGGTGTGGGGCAGTTATGGAGGTGCTGGGAGGTGAGCAGGATTGGGGTACATGATATAAAATTCCCAAAGAATCAATAAAAAATTATGTTAAAAAAAGAATGTGCACAAATAAAAAAATGAATTAAGAAAAATAAAAAAATGGAAGTTTAATGTATTAATTATTTTGTGGTAAACTGCATTAATCTGACTGAAATTTTTTTAATTGTATAGACTTGTAAGTTAGATGATTTTTGTAAAAACTAAAAAAAAATCCTAGCACATTCTTAATAGGTTACTCAGCTACTACCTGCTTGAAATTTTAAATTTGGGAGTTCTCTTCTGTGCTAGTTAGTTTTAACTTCATATAATCCAGAACCACCTAGAAAAGTAGTCAAAATTAAGGGATTAACTATATCAGTTTGGACTATGGGCATGTCTAGGTTGATTGTCATGGTTGTTAATTGACCAGCCCACTGTAGGAGGCTGCATTCCCTAGGCAGGGAGTCCTGGGCATGAGGGGGTTGGCTGAGAGCAAGCAAGCAAGTGGTATGCATGCTTGTGTTTATCTCTGCTCTTGACTGTCATGTGGCATGGCTGCTTCATGTTCTGTCACTATGACTTCCCTGTCTTGATGGGCTGTTACCTAGAATTGAAAGCTGAACAAATCCCTTTTTACCCTTGGTTCATTTTGATGAAGGATGTCTGTCACAGCAACAGAAGTGAAATTAGGACATTTTCTTTCCAAAAGAAAGGTATTCTTACTTAATGAAGAAAATCATTTTCTACTTTATGTGTCAAAATGCCATGTATAATAAATATCTAACAAATGTTTGCCTGTCTTATTCAGCCTGAATTGTAATCAAGTAAGATTCAATGAGAAGCTACACATGAATGTATGCAGTGGCTGACCTGTGCCTTCGTGCCCCCTGTTCTAGAGATTGCTGAAGAGAACAATGCAAAGAGAATCCGCAGATGCTCCTCTTGAAGAAGATCTGAAAGAGGAAACAGGACCAGCACCTTTTGGTCAGTTCAGCATTCCTGGGGTGAAATGTGTCACAAATGGTTACTGATCTCATAAATTCTAGGGAACAGCACACCTGACAGAAACCAAATTACTATCATAGTGGAAGTCCACTGTTCTGCAGTCATGGCAGTGGTCAACACACTTGGGCAGCTTTATTGATAGAGGATGCCATTGAGTAGATCTGAGAGAGAAAAAGAAGACTGTCAGAAGTATGCAGTAACTTTAGAAAAGAGTTGGCTAGCACAAGACGATACTCTCCAAGAACATCAAAATATATGAGTTGGAAAAGTATTGGAAGGCTTGGCATATGTGAATTAAAGCAAAAATTTTAAAAAGTACAACTTTTTAAACATCCATCCAACATCTACCCAGTAACTTTTATGTGGGCCCATAAAATGCTTAGTAGTATATAAGAGATATTTACCCAAAGGTATTTTTGTAATACATTCTCTTTCAACAAATATTCATTGAGAATCTAATATATTCTGAGCACTGTTCTGGACATTTAAGATAAGTCAGTCAACAGAAAGCAAAGACTCTCACTCTGTGAAACATCTGTTAGTGTTAGAGATAGAAGAGCATGTTTCATTTTAAATTACAAGAGTGATTACTTTTGTAACTAATCAAACATCAAACTGTGCTATTAGCTCCATGACAGTGAGATCTTCTTCATCTGGAGCAACATACAAAGCATTTGAAACATGATAGGTACTCCAAGTATGTATGGTGGATAAGGAAAATTAATTCCAAATTGCCTCACCTAGGCATGAAGAATGTTTTGTCAGATGCTGGTAGTGAGAGATATGCTGCTTATATTATCACAGACAAAGAAGGAAGGTAGAAAGGGAGAAAGGAAGGGGAGGAGAGAGAGAGGGAGGGAGGGAGGGTAGAAGGAAGGGAGGGAGGGAGAGAGGGAGGAATGTTGGTTAATTTCAAGGAAGCTTTACTCTAAAAGGTCAATCCACACCAGATCTCCCCTCCCACATTTGGTCCTTGGGTCTTCCACTGTACTGCTCTTGCGGCTGATGAACAACTTACCTCCTCCCAAAACAATGTCCTATTGGGGAATATTCCTTTACAGTGTATGAATATATGTCGCTGTGATTGGTTTAATAAAGAAGCTGACTGGCCAATAGCTGAACAGGATAAGGTTAAGTGGGAGAGCCAAACTGAGAATGTTGAGAAGAAGGATGGGCAGAGTTGGCATTCACGAGCACATGCAGAGGGAAGCAAGATGGGCATGCCATAATGACAAAAGGTACCAAGCCACATGGCAAAGCATTGATAAGAGATATGTGTTAATTTAAAAGTAAGAGTTAGCTAGTAACAAGCCTGAGCTCCTGGCCAAACATTTATATTTAATATTAAGCTTCTGAGTAGTTACTTGGGAGCAACTTGCAGTACAGAAACTTCTGCAAATATCATAGAGCCAATGGACATGATGATGTTGCTGAACAGAATGGTAGCAAATGGAATTCAGATGGCACCTATCCAAAGGAACTGGTAGACTTCACACTGAACCATGAATTAGTTCTTGGCTTCTGCAACACAAGGGTCTTAAAGGAGTCATCTTGAAGGCTGTCTAGGACTTCTTCATCCCTACTGTCACTAAGAAACATTTAACCTAACTCAAAGTCAAGATCATTGGTAAAGTGTCAATAGACTAACAATCTTAGAAATTGATACAATGTTTCTGGGGTGGAACATGTTGATTTCAGATACTGAGCCAAATGGTGATGAAGTGATACAGTATATTAATCTGGACAGTTAGAATATAAACCATTAACTCTGTAAACTTGACCTTCAAATGTGACTAGTTCTAGCATCTTCCCATGTTTGTTGAAAGCTAAAGGGAGAAAGCTTGGAAAATTAAGTGAAACTATTCCTTCCATACCCACAGCAGAGTTCTGGGACAGGATTGGCTACATTAAAAAAAATGGCATCATGTGCTCTGTTGTATCCCACACAATACCAGAGGGATATGTGCAGAGCCACAAAGTATAATCTGTGATGGGACTTGAGAAAGGTGCTTATGTGATGCCAATGAAGCCTTCAAAGGGTGCAGTGGTAGCCTTCACATTGAAGGACAATGGTTGACTTTCTGAATACCTTCTTCACTTGTAACATCTACAGACCTGGCACAAGTTCTCATGTCACCACAGGAAACCTCTTGTTCATGACTCATTAGATCATGGATATACTATTCTGAACAGGTGAATCCAAAGCAGCCTCTTAAATAGAAAATTCAGAGTCGGGTGTATGTACAAGCCAAAGAATAGAAAAGTAGACACTACCTGGAGCCAAGAGTCCTTTTGGTAGCCCTGACTATTCTATCTTGTTTGGTGTTTCCTCTCAATGTTACGAGGACAGCTGTCAGGGAAGACAAGGTCAAAGTCACTTATTTCTACCCCGAAAATATCTGGGGTATTCTCTAACTTGGACACATTTAGAAAGTTGATGTATGAACTTTTCAGGTATCATAGTTCTCAGGTGAGTTATTGATATTCCATAATAGCAAAACAGCTTAATTTTACAAATTGTAAACAAGAATGAAAGCTATTTACTGTTTTGAAATAAAATAAGTATGTCCTACTACAATAAAACTGTCTGTAATCACTTAACAAGGCTAACCTTGACACAAGCAGTAAATGGCTATAAACATAGTCAATAAAAATCTAGCATTTTATAATGTCAATCAGTACAGTTTACAGCTTTTCTGCTATGGATTATCCTCTAATGAAAATGCAAAGCTACATTTACTATTGTCATACCAGCAAGTGGTGGAAGCTGTTTCTACTGACTCTCAGAATTTGCTAAACACCATTATGACGCACGGTCTATAGAACACAGTGATTTCCTCACCAGGCATTCATTAAAAATTGATAATCCACTATGAAGATCTAATGTGTTAATTAATTAAATAATAATTTAAGCAGAGAGAGCCAAAATCAAAGCGAGACACTTGGGCTTTGTTTGGAGTCTGGTTGGCTATGAGTACTAAAGGTGAGCTCCTGATCACAGTGTCTTCCTGATCACTATCTCATTCTGGGCATAACTTCATTAACAAAGGTTGAACATAATATTGGGTTGGAGTGTTTTGTTTGCAGAGTGATTTGGACAGGGCTTCTGATAAATGGAATGGTAGTGCAATGGAATAGAATATTTATATAAGAATGATCAAAATATTTATATAAGAATGATCAATTTTGAAAATAATCATGTTCTCAGAAATTTCTGACTACAGGATTTATCTGTTGGTAAAGGTAGTTAAAAGTATAGGTTTTCCAAAAAGAACCTTCAAGAAACAAAAACCATTTAACTATATATTTTGATGAAAACACCCCAGAAGGAACTAATAACAAAAATTAAGCAAACCGTATTAGAAATACCAAAATATTCAATTTTATTTAGATTGTCTTTAGAGAGAATTATTAATGTTGTGTATCCCAAGATCAGGAGGTATTTTTTAGCACTTTGCAATGATAATACTTCATTAATGAGGACATTAAAAACTGTAACAAATAATTATGGAATATGGCTATAATCAAATTAACTGTGACTATTTCACAATAGTAATAAATCAGAGACAGAATATTTCTAACCTTGATTTTATTATTTAGCCTACATTTTTAAGTAAAAAGTAAATGTTCTATTCTGAGAAAAAGCCACTAATATTAACATTATTTTGGAGAAGCGGGTGAAAGAAACATTTACCAAGCTCCACACTATGCAACGGGCAAAAAATGGAAGCTTCAAAAAATCCACAGGGTCCTGGTTCTGGCAGCCTGGAGGTGGGAAGTGACATCAGAACAGAGAAACTGGACATTAAACTATATGATTAAAAAGCTATCAAGCACTATGTAAGGTTAGTAAATGAAGGGCCCATCACAAACAACTATGAGGATTAAGGAAATGATCAGGTTGTCATGTAATGTGAGGAAGGCCTCAATGTCTGGGGAAGATTTCTATAATCAAAGCTGAGAAATGTCCCTGGTGGGCTAGTTCAACAAAAGCACATTGAAAGTAAGGGTCAAATGTAAAGAGACGTGTGAACAGATTCTGATTCTATTCTTTGTAAAGTTGTGATGTTTCTGTATCACTGAATCACTATTCTCATCAAAAAATTTAACTTTTCAATATCCAGGAATTATATGCTGTCAAAAGTTAGCTTTTTGTAGGCAGCAGAAATGACTCAGTGATTGCTGGTGCTCTTCCAGAGGACCCGGGTTCGATTCCTGGCACCCACATAGCTGGTCACAAACATGTATAACTGCAGTTTCAGGGCATCTGACACTCTCCTCTGGCCTTGCCAGGCACCTGGCACACAAGTGGTGCACAGACATAGGCAAAACACATGAGATAAAGTAAATTTTAAGTTAGCAACTCCCTGTTAGTTCTAAGTATGACGCACAAAAGAAACTCAGAACAGGATATTTGCCAAGGTTTATCATACCAAAAAACAAAAACAAAACAAAAACAAAAAACAAAAAAAAGTACAAACCGTATTATTGCACAGCTCCTTTTTGTAGCCTATCTAGCTACACAACAATTCTGTCTCTTCTTAAAAATTTAGATGTGACTAAGCTGTGGTTACTGTTGTTGTGACATAACACCAGGACGGAAGTAGCTTGGGGAGGGAAGGGATTTCTTGGCTTACACTTCCACAGCACCATTCATCATCAAAGGAAATCAGGACAGGAACTCAAACGGGGCAAGAACCTAGAGACAGGAGCCGATGGAGGCCATGGAGAGGTGCTGTGTACTGACTTACTCCCCATGGCTTGCTCAGTCTAATTTTTAAAGGACCCAGGACCACCAGTCCAGGGGTGGCACCACCCACGACAGCCTGGGCCCTCCCCCATCAATCACTAATTAAGACAGTGCTTTACAGATTTGCTGGCAGCCCAATTTTAAGGAGAAACTTTCTTAATTGAGGATCCCTCCTCTCAGACGACTTCAGCTTGTGTCAAGTTGACATAAAACTGTCTAAACACAAGTTGTCACCTAAGAAAATATAGAGAGATAAAATCAAGTTATCTCACCTTTGCCATAAAAACCTTAAGCAAATGTCTTCTCATAACATAGTATTGGGGTTTTTTTGTCCCTGTCTATTACTGAAAAAAATTGTTTTATTTCACATGAAATTAATTTCTCAAAGAAAAGATGTATTACTGTAAGGATGGTCACTTACAACATATAAAACATAATTAAAAACATTTTCTCACAGTTATTTTGAAATAATGAACATGAAATATTTGTCTACAATGTTCAAATTTCAACTAGTATATTGATTTTCTCTGTAAAGAAGAACCAAGTCTTAGAAATCAAGCTTGTGATATTTCTTACACAATTCATATCACTCTGTTCTTATACAACTGGTAACACATTAGATTAATCTAAACAAAATTTATGAACATCATATTGACCTATGTTAAAAATCATTAAGGGATTTGGATATCACATTAAATCCATTAAATCTTATTCTCACTAATAAATCCCAGAAGTTAAAAGGATACAGGTTGTACTCAAAACGTCATCCAACAGGCATCTGAGTGAATATATTTACTATAATTTCTTCATGTAAATAGTTAGTGGTGATTAATTTAGGCCACCCCCATTCATAGCTGATCACATTTTTAACATTCAACTTATTAAAGTACAACAAATTGATGTCATATTCCATATTAAGCATAATGTTCTCTTACCCAAAATACTAAGAAAAACAATCTAAAATTAAATATTCCTGTACTATTTGCAGGCTATGAATTTATCCTGACAGCTGTGCTAGATACTATTTGAAATATTTTGCATATGAACTTAATACTGGTTTATATGCATGTTTAAACTTTTACGTGTCATGTACAGAATACAGTAGGCACATTAGAAGACACCACCTCACCCCCACACCCTTCAAAATATATGCACTTTCTCTCCATCTTTAGTTTTTGGTTCTCCAATATTCCAGTATTATAATCCCAAACTCGAAACTGCTATTTCATCCCTTTTTCTTCATAACGTGTCTCCACTCTGCCCTGCAATACAGTTTAAGGGGCCAGTTAGATCTTTCAGGGTACCTTCCTTCTACAGACCAAATGACTCTTCCACAGCTGCTCTGCAATGCATCCAGGAATTCCCTGAAGATGCGGAAATTTCCCTTTCTTACCCCTTTCAGAACAGAAAAGCCAAGCCATCACAACCTGAGTGTAGACAGGAGAGGTCAGGCTGCAGAGCAGTGAACACTGGATGAGTCAATACAGTACCAGAAATGAAAGGACGCAGAGAGGAGGCTCAACTGAGCACTCAAGCTGGAAGTTCTAGCAAGGATGTTGTTAGGACACCTGGCATCCCTGTCAGAGGGCCACTCCAATTGCTCTCTGAAAGAAGGAAGCACTATGATGGTCTCAGCATTCCCACCGGTTGTAGTCAAATATGATCTCATTACTATTATTAGTGAACATGCTTTGAAAACAACTACCACCTGTGTGACTCTGGGAAATCAACAAGTTCAACACTGAGTATTATTCTAAATGGCTGGAGCGAGTTCACAACACTAAAAATGCAATGTTTCAGATGAAAAGGGGAATCATGACAGAAGGCAGTAATGAAGGACAGGGAAAGTTTTGTCAAGCAAAACAGAATTTATACAGTGAAATACATGATTTCATTGAAAAAAATGTCTGCCTTCAAAAGTATCTCAGTATAACTTTCTTTCCTCCTTCACACACACACACACACACAGAGAGAGAGAGAGAGAGAGAGAGAGAGAGAGAGAGAGGCGGGGAACAGAGGGAGGAAGGGAGTACCGAGGTTTGGATTCAGGGCCTCATACATCTACTAGGCAAGCACACCAACCACAGAGCTTCACCCCAACGTATAATTGAACTGTATTTTAAGAAAACAAGATACACTGTTGTCACATACATTCCATGATCCTCTTGTGTTCCGGCTGTCTCCAACATTATCCTCACCTCTCGTTGACCCCTTCCCTACTTTCACACCCTAAATACACATATATGTGCAAGCATGTTAAGAAACTCAAGTCTTCATTCTGCAAAGGAGAGGAGGGGTACAATTAAGAGCAAAGTATAGGCCAGATCTCGGCACTCCAGGAAGGGGAGAGGCAGAGAGGCAAGAGGGTCTTGGAGTCTGAGATCAGCCTGGTCATATAAAGAGACCTTACCTCAAAAGAAAAGTAAAATGAAAAATCAAAGTATAACAACATATGCGTATGAAAAGCCACAATTAATCTTTGTATGCAAAGTGAAAAATTTTAACAAAACTCAGATACACTGTGTGGCACTGTGCTATGCAACCTGGATGCCTGTTCTAAGATAATTAGCACTCACACACCAGCTGCATGAAGCACTGAAGTCAATACTGTCAACCAACCCTTCTCTGGGGTGTTGTGGACTGAAGAAAATTACCTCTGCATACCTCCTAGGAGCAGATCCTATCTAATAACATCCATCTAGTGTGCGAATAAAAACTCTGACCACGCTCTCCTCGGCTGGCATCTCTGAGGTCATCCCTCTGGAGATCCCAGACGATTGAATGAAGTCTTTGTAGCAACTGTACAGAAGTTCAGCTGCACTCCCTGCCTGCATCTGTTTTCTTCATTCCTCTGACAGATACCATTCAGAGAGCACCCCTGAAGAATAAACGGCCTGCACGTAAATCGGTCTCAAAGTGTGTTCCCTGGGGAGGTTGCACTGGGCGACAGGAAAACTAGTTTCAATGCTTCAGATCTCAGTCCATCTTTGCTGGCTTCATCTTTCCAATCCTGTTTCAGGCCTGATAAAAATTACCAATTTTCTCCCAATGGGTACAGCAACACACTACCAATGAAGATGTCACTCTGTGACCCTAAGTGACTAGCAGGTGGGTAGTATACCCAGCATAGTGAATACACTACAGGATGGGCACAGTACTATAAAACATGACTATTGGATGGTGTATCCTTAAAGCCCTTTGAACTGTGGACTTCCTCTTGCCACTCAGACACAGTTTGAAGTGTGGCAACATCTTACATCAGAGTCCACTTGTTCTGTCTGCCCATGTTCATTTCCATTTCTGGACTCATGACCAATTACTTCTGTGAATTAGAAGATCTTCAGCTCCACTGTTAAATCTCATCATGTATCCTGTAGCACCAAAACTAACATACATTCTTTTACAATGTATGTCTTGGCCACAATAGCTCAAAGCCATGTCTGACTTACCAGACATGCTGGAGTCACCCTGAATAAATATAGTTGACTGAAAATTTTCAACCTTCATACATCAGTTTACACCACAGTAACTTGAAATGAGCCATGGTAGGAGTATTTACACCACAAAATAAAGCTCAGTGTTACCATGAGTTGCTTTTTTATATTTTTACCAACATGTCACCAAATTTCACCTATTCTACAACTTGACGTCCTGCTCATTTACCAGTGGATTTGAACTCTAAACTATTTTCTGAGGTACAGAATTTCATATCTATAAGATTCCATCCAAATACATAATATCATGCTGTGACCAAAAGTATAATACTTGATGACATTTCCCCCAGTGCCTTTTCCATAGTAAGAATTTGAATCCTTCCAATTCATCTTTCTCAGAGGACTCTGAGTGTTGTGTGAAGTGTGGAGGATGATGACCATAATGTTATGGGATATTTTGATCACACTCTGACACTCCAGACTGTCAGTAAAGTTTACCTTGAATCAGGGTGCAGAGCCAGTTACTAGCGAACCAGAATTAACCATAGAGAAGCCAGAAATTTAGATGGAGAAGACACAGAGGAAGGAAAGGGTAGGACTAGAGTTTGAGCTTCTTGGTTCATCCTTGAGATGAGGGAAGAAATGTGTCTCTTGTGGTGCCTCTGGCCAAAAAGCAAAGTCAGCTAGTTGCTACTCAACCTCTCTGAATTAGCAGTTTAACATCCTAGCCTTTGACTCCCAAGTCTTATTGATAAATAGAGTGATAGAGACTTAATTTAAACCTACATATGGTGGCCATGACAGAGCCAGGGCCACAAGACCACCAACCCTACCAACCATGTCCTGAGTGGCCTGTGGGACACTGAATGTGGGGCTGATGGGCCGCAAATGATAACTAAAGTAAAAGTAGTCTCATGTGCAGCAGCTAAGCCAACAGAAAATCATCACCATAAATTTCATTTCCTTAATGTATATTATTCTGTATATGACCCTTCTTCCTCCATGCCCACAGTTTTACAGACCACAGTTCCAGTTACCTAATGTCATCTGTGGTCTGAAAATATTAAATGTAAAGTTTCAAATACACATCCATACATTTGAAATTGCTCTCAGTTTCAGACAGGCAATGAAATCCTTTCCCTCCCACAGCACTCCTCCCGTATTTGAAGCATCTCTGCTCAGCATATTCATGCTGTCTGTGCGGTTCACCTATCAGTCCTCTCTGGTATCAGATCAACTGACACCATCGTACAGCCCTCAAGTGTCCATCATTCTACTTAGAAGTGACTTCAAAGGACAAGAGTGGTGATGCTGACAACTCACTTACGCCAAGGGAAAGACATTAAGGACTTCCTTACACTGGAGATTTAAAAGGTCAAAGAGAAGTTTGGAAAGAGAGAGAAGAAAAAAAGAGGAAACAGTTGCTTAACTTTTATGAGTTCTATTTTATTATTAGTTAATATCCCATAAGATAGATATCATGGATATGTGCATATAGGAAAATGCTAGTGTATATATAAGAGTTGGTCCTACTGTTGGCTCCAGAAATAAATCAATGTTCTTAGTATGTGCCCTCTGCAGGCAGAGGGGACTGTTCTTCTTGGGGGAAGTGGTGTATTCTTTATTCAATCACACACAGCATCTCTTGTATTTTTATATCAGTCACCGAATTGTGACTTTTTCTCAATTCGAATACAAAAAGCACTCCGTGATATTGGTTCTATTATTTTTAAATCAATAAACTATTTTTGTAGATTACATTTGATTTGCATAATAATTTAAGCTTTTTTAAACACATTTTACAGAACCCATAAAATGTGTGACTAGAGGTTTTTTGTTTTTGTTTTTGTTTTTCTTCTTCCTAGATAACCATTCTTGTCCTTAAATGTCACTTCTCATATTCTTGTTCCAAGCCTCTGGTTGTTGACAGTTGGAATTGAAATTTTAATATGTCTAATTCCATTCTTTATCTATCATTTCAAAGAATAATAATGAAAGAACAGCTGGCTGCAGTTACTGGAACCCTGTAAGAGAGGAATAGAAAATAGAGAGATTGCTTTGCCTTTCATTTCACTGACATCGACACTGTGGCTGGCGCTGCTGAGACAGGACCTGCCCTGTCTATCACTTTGGATTTGCGAACCCTGTCAAGGAAGATGCTATCGTGCCGCCGCAGGCTCCAGGGACATGTCCTGTCAGCACTCTCCCAATGCTGGGTCAGCATCTCAACCAAAGCTCCTCTGCCTTAGGATCAGCAGGCTGAACCAGCTTACCGGAGAGCCCAGCATGACTATCGGCTGCAAAGGACTGGCATATATATCTAACAGGACTGTGACGCTCACTGTCTGCTCTTCAGACAAGCTGCCTGGTTCTGGTCGTCCACTTTTCACACTTAATTTCCTAAATCAGTGCATATAAACTCATATCAGGAATTATAGAAACTGTCATATCACAGATGATATCATGCATACATATTTTAATGCCTCAAGCTCTATTCTCATACAGCCATGAATCCCCTGTGTAAGAAGATCTCACTCTAGAAGACTTTACTATTGTACTTCACTGGGATTGTTGAGAAACACTCCTCATTTAGAATTAAAATATGAATAGTTTGATATTATATGTCAAAATTACCACAGATGCTAGTGGATCAATTAGCTAGGAGGCCACTATAGATCACTTCTTCAGTGGAATATAAAACTGTTGTTTTTATTAAGAGTAATTGACAGGGCAGAGTGAGAGGTTGTGAGAATGAGAAAAAAATGTAAATTAGGGCAAAAAGTTAGGACACCTGGTATTTTTGTTAACTTCTTTACCTACATTCACTGCAATAGTTGTATCATGTTTGACAGAATTTTATTAAGTATTTTGTGTTTCAGAGTATTCCTTGGTGCATGGTCAGGATTATTTTTACCTCCTTAGACTGAAGTAGAAATAAGACATTTAATGAACTTTTGGTGGTACGAATACAAGAAATGTCAGAGAAAGTGAATTATTCATCTCCCTAGAAACTTCAATGGTCAAGACCTTACCATAAAACAAATAAACCTTGGACTTCCAACTTCAACTCTCACACATAAACAGCTTAGAAGACATCACTCTCTCACGACAAGAAAGGATAAATGAGCTGAAAATGAGTGACTCTTCTTGGAACCATCAGCAACTTGAGATTAGATGGTAAATTGACACATTAAACGATGAAGAAATTGGTGCATATAGAAAGCTATATTTGCATTCAGACTATATAGCACCAAAGTAGCTGCCACCACAAACATGTAGACATTTAAATGGTTATGCTGATAATTTGCTAGAAGTCCTGGTCATCAGTCCTAGTGAGACGTCCTACCCGCTCATGGGTTTTTGCATCCCAAATTCTCAAGATGTCCTTATTTTTCTTTTAAGATCCAAGAAATACCTTCACAATTGTAATGAGGGCAAGGAAAAATCAATTAGGAAAAAAATGTTCTGCATAACAAATTTGTATTCAGTAGGGAAGAAGAATTTGCCAATAATTACCTCAGGCATGGAAAGGGCCCTCTTTCTACTCTGAGTCTCCGGAGTCTTCCTGTCTCACTTAAGAGGCAAAACACATATTTTACAAGAATGGGGTGGATAGTGATACTGTACTGCTGGAGATGCAATCACAGAGATGTCAGGTCTACTGAGAGACTGAAACATCATCCATAGATTACCTAGCCTCCCCTCTCACTACTGAACATACCTGGTACCACGTGGACAGTGTTTAGCTGAAAAGGCTGCAAAAACCAGCCTCTCTGAGCAGGGATGCTTTGGGAAGCCCAAAGTCAGGAAAAAGATAAAAACACAATGACACCAAAGGAACCTGGAGCTTTGGGCAACTATGGTAGACATTAAGAACATAGCCGGGCGTTGGTGGTGCACGCCTTTAATCCCAGCACTTGGGAGGCAGAGCCAGGCGGATCTCTGTGAGTTCGAGGCCAGCCTGGGCTACCAAGTGAGCTCCAGGAAAGGCGCAAAGCTACACAGAGAAACCCTGTCTCGAAAAACCAAAAAAAAAAAAAAAAAGAACATGTCTGGTCACAGGTCAATGTAAATACCAGCATTTAGGAGATAAGACGTTCCTATGCACATTACAATATAGTCAGTTTTCTGTGGAAAATTACAAAATATAGAAAAGCAAAAAATAAAATAAAATCTGAAGAGAGTAAGCAATTGCTAGAACCAAGACATAATGCTCACGTTGTAATTATGGGACCAGGAATCTAGAGTAACTGCGATTCATTTTTACTATTCTGGTGGAAAAGTAGAAAACATATAAGAACAGATGGACAATCTGAACTGAAAGATGAAACTTCTGTAGAATATTAGTTGAAGATGTGTTATATTCGTTTATGCTATGGAATACTTGTTTAATTCTGCAAAGATGTATTGCATTCTTTTCTGTTGTATTTATTTAACTCTGTAAAGCTGTGTTAATTTGCCTGTCTAAAACACCTGATGGATCAAATAAAAAGCTGAACAGCCAATAGCTAGGCAGGAGAGAGAAATAAGCAGGGTTGACAGGCAGAGATAATGAATAGGAGGAGAAATCCAGAAAAGAAAGAGAAAAGCTACGAGGGAGAAGAGGAGGTAGAGAGGAGCACACCAAGAGCCAGCCACCCAGCCACCCAGCCACCCAGCCTCCCAGCCACCCAACTACACAGCCACCCAACCACACAGCCACACAGCCACACAGCCACACAGCCACACAGCCACACAGCCACAACCAGCTATTGAATAAGAAGGGAAGAAAGACATATAGAATGAGGAAAGGTAAAAAGCCCAGAGATAAAAACGTAAAAGAAGAAAAACAGGTTAATTTAAGTTAGAAAAGTTGGCTAGAAACAAGCCAAGCTAAGGCTGGGCACTCATAAGTAAGAATAAGTCTCCATGTGTTTATTTGGGAGCTGAGTGGTGGGCCCCCAAAGAGTTAAAAAAAAACTAGAAAAACTCTCAGAAAATGAAACATAAATAAATATAAGAAAATAACAACAATGGGACAGAAATAGAAAAGAAATGCCAGCCGGGCGTTGGTGGCGCATGCCTGTAGAGGTAAGGATTAACCAGCTTGAGGAGATACCAGTCCTTTGATAAAATGCTTTAAAAAGAAGTAGGAAAAAACATCTAACAACCCAGGCATGACTTTAATAGGCATAATATATGCATAATTAGGATGCCAGATAAGGGCAAAAAAATGAAAAGTAAAGAAGATGGTAGAGGTGAGGAGACTTCTAAAATTAATAAAAACTACAAAACCACCATTCCAAGAAGCATGCAGAATAAATGTCAGAAAGCAACCCCTAGGAACATCATCTTCAGAGTGAGGACGCCAAACACAAAAGCAGTATCTTGGAAGAAACTAGAAAAAGGAAACATTTCACCCACAGAAAAGCAGCTTAGCAGGCCAATGACAAAGAGGATTGGGAGGTGTCTGCAAAATCCAGGCAAGGGAGATCAGTTTGGATTCAGAGGAAAGAGCTACACAACACTAAATGATAGCTGCACTATTTGTGAAGTGGTATGGGTGTTTTTAAATAGGCAGATTTAGGTCACCTAATAGTGTATGTTTTAGACTGTAAGGAGCCAATTAAAATTAAGTAAATGAAGAAGTGTGATTGATAGAACAAACAAAGGAAAGAAAATGGAATCATAAAATGCTTTTTTATTAAAATGAAAGTAGGTAACAGTCATAGAAATGGTAAGTAGCAGTCCAGCTTGTCAATTTAAAGGCGAATAATGTCAATAAAAACATAGTCAGAATGGATGAAAAATACATGTTGTTCTCATGAAACCCACACTGTGTGTAAAGACAGGTTCAAAGTGAAGACATAGAAGACATTCCAGCCTCACCCCAATCCAAAGAAAGTGTGGGTCTCTACTCTAATTTCAGAAAAGCATCAAAAAGGAAAATGATCAGTGATAAAGAAGTCATTGGCTAATGATAGAGGAATAAAATCTTCATGAAAATGGAATCATCCTAAATGTGTGTTTTCCTAACCACAGCATATCATGAATATCAGGCATAAATGATAAAATCCAAAAGAGAAAGAGAAAGAGAGACTGGTGTATTGTTGTAGTTGGAGAATGCAATATCAGACTTTTAGTAGTTGATACATCCAGCAGTTAAGAATTAAGAAAGAATAGTGATATTAGTTGACAGAGCTATCAATCAATTCGATCTAATTGACATTTATTGACTAGTCCATCAACAACTGGAGAATGCACATTTTCCAAAACTCACAGAGAACTTTTGTCATACTGGTCCAGTGACCTCCAGAGAACCTTAACAAAGGTAACAGAGTGGACATATGTAAAGTTCATGTTCTGACCAAATAAAATATAGTAGAAATCAATAACAAAATGTAGCAAGGAATCTCTAAATAACAAGAAATTAAATGACAAACTCTCAAATTAACTATGGATCAAAGAATAAGTCTCCAGAGAAACTTATTTGAGTTAAGTATATGTGAAAACAGAATTTCTCAAAAGTAGTGGTCGTTTTTACATAGAAATGAATGGCATTAAATGTGTAATTAGAAAAGAATAAAGATCTAAAATGAGTCACAGCATCACAGAAAACTTTGAGGTATGAAGATTATTGAAAATCTTTAGGAAGTTGAATAAATTCTACAATAGGGTATAAAATATAAAAAATTCTAACTACACTATAAATACATGACAAGGACTCATGGGAAAGGAATGGACAGTGTTCTGATGTTGCAACATGTTATAGTGAGGGCTAAGAGAGCTTTGCAGAGCACTGCACTGATGTAAACAACATTGGATATAGCCCACACAAAGGCTGTCAATCCTGGTACTACTTCGTATGCATGCTGGAGTTTAAAAAAAAATGAATCAGTAGGAGACAGAGGAGAGCCACATTTCTCACAGTTGGAATGAGAGTCTGTGGTAAGCATGGAGTGTGGGTGGCTAATGTGTGATACCTCAGCATGAACTCAGTCTATCTTAGCATCACTTTATCTTATTTATACAGGTAATAGCATACAGTGTAGTGAGTGTAGGCACAAGTTATTCTACAATATGTTTATCATAAATATACAAATGTATTTCTGTATTCTGGGAGCTGAGAAGGGCCATGATAAAGACTATTTCATAGTAACTGGCACATTTCATGCCTAGACTTTTATTTCTGACATTATTATCAAGTAAAAGAAGCAAAGGTTCCTTAGAAAAATAACTGATTCTAGGATGAAGACAGAAAATATAAACAGTGTATCTGGATCTCTCATACTGACTAAAGTAATACTCAAAAATAAAGACCTAACAAAGTTAGAGGTGTGTGAAAGTGATTCAGGAGTCCACTGAGGATTCTCAGTGGTCATGCAATGAAATAAAACAGCGTATTTACTTATAACTAAAGTATAGCACAGATATCCACATATTGAAACAGACAGGAATAAATGATCAACAGAATTAATTAATGGAGGATTAATTAATGGAGTGGGCCATAAATGCATTTTTCAAATGTTAGAGAATTCCATATACTATAGATGCTCAGCCTTAAAAAACAGAAGGCTGAGTAAGCATGAGAGATGAGCTTGATAAAAATGGCCACATCTGGATGTAGGGTGTCATGGTTAATTCTGACTATCAATTTAGGATCTCAAATCACCTAGGAGACAAACCTCTAAGTGTGTCTCTGGAGGATCTGGAAGACTCACTTTAACTGTGGTGAGCACCGTTTCATAGACTGTGTTCCTGAACTATATAAGAGAGAAAGTGAAGTGAGCACAAATACTCATCCCTCTCCACGTTTGACTGCAAATGCAGTGAGGAACTGTATCCCCCAACCAGAGTCAAAATAATCATTTCTTCACTTAAGTCCCTGTTCCAGGTATTCAAGCACAACAATGAGAAAAGCCACTGAAACCTAAGATGTAGGTCAGCAGTGACAAATCCTGTTGCTACAGATATCCTTGATACAATGCAAAGAAAATGGTACTTTATGTCTGTTATTTTCAGAAATTCACAACACTAATCTAATCATGAGAAGAACATCTATAAAATGCATAAGAAAAACATGTCAAAAGTTCAAGGTTATACATCAAAAAGGAAAATATGATGTTGCCAAAGCAAAAATTTCACTGAAGAAAAACATACAAAGAAGAACATTCAGAAGTATTTCAATAAGGGAGGGAGAACTAAGTAGGTGCACTTAAGTCAGGGGGTAGGAGATTTTGAGCACTGACATGAACTAGTGGAAAGTACTAGAAGGTGCTGGGAGGAGGGTGACCAGTGGGATGTATTCAGTACTGCAGGGCAGGTTTGCAAACATTTTTCTCCACTAATATACCTTCTGTGTTTACTACTGCAGTAGCTCACAGTGAGATCCTACCACTCCCTTCCTGAGAGACTAGAGGGCAAGCCTGCCATCTCCTTCTGTGCTTAGATGGTGTCTCTGTCCTTGAAGAAGACATTCCTGAGTTTTAAAACTGTCTGGAAACTGAAAGAACATTTCCAAACATTTTAAAAGGGCAGGGAATGATTTATAATGTCAACTCTTTAAAGTAAATTTTCTATGAAAATGGAAGCCAAAGCATTGTCTAAAGTGCAGGTAAGCTGAGGGAACAGAAAGCCATCAACATGAAGTCAAAGCCAAGAGGAGCCTGAAGAGATATGTCTACTAAATTAAATGTAGTTCCCTGAGTCAAATAAAGTACAGACTCTAACAATGGTGCATCAGCATTTGGTTCACTAATTATGACAAATGAACCATAGAAACCCAAGATATTAACAACAGAAGAAGGGGCTGTGAGATTTATGGGACTCACTATTTTTATATTTTTTTCAGTAACTCCAAAATCATTTTTATAGGAAAAGTTTATTAAAAAATAATAACTCTATCCTGTTCTGAGCCTTTGGAACTAATTTTCTTCTTGTTTAAAGAACGCATTTATTTTATGGCTTCAGTAACTACTACAGACATAGAAATAATAATTACGGTTGTTTCGTATGTGGCAGGCATTGGGATCATTCTCTTTTAAGGAGAAACTCTGGAGAAAACCTGATACTCGAAGAAGGAAGATTCCATGTGGGGGTCTCTGAGGCTTTGTTTAAAGTTATCATCAAGAATATAGTCAAGTTAAACTGCATCCTAGTAAGAGTCCAAGTAAATGTGAGAGGTGTTGGGGTGAAGTATTAGCCCATCAGAATTAGTAACACATTGCTTCCATATTCATCTTCCTTAAACACAGACATCCAGGGAGCCACATGAAGACTGACATGCATGTTGATGGTGCAATGTTTTAGCAGCTTAAAGATTTGGGGAAGGTGGAGAGTGAGATCAGGAACTGCAAAGACAGCAGAGAAACTAGAGACATCCTGATATATTGTGAGGTACCAGCACTGGACAGCAGAGGAGAAAAAAAATGAAAAACAGGGCATGCCATGATAACTAGTTCTATATGCTGATTAACTAATAGATAGTTAGAGGAAATATCGTCTGGACTGGAAAGAGTTAGTCTGAGTTCAACTGGCCAAGCTTGCCTCTGAGTTCCAGACCCAGCAATTTCCTAACCACCAGACAGATTGGCTACATCAACTAAATTGTTCACAGCAGTTTTTCCTTCCTTTTAAAACATGTTTTTAGGAAATGGTAAACACATGAACTGTATTCTTATTACTTAAAATAATTTCAATTTTTATGTGTGTATGTATGATGTATTTATGTGTGTGCCCATGTGGGTGATCACCCATACATGTACGTGTTAAGGCCAGAGGTTGACATTGGGATTTCTTCCTCAATCATTTCTCTACTGTAGTTTTCGAGACAGTCTCTTACTGCACCTAGAGCTCCCTGCTTTGACTACATTACATGCTCAGTGAACCCTTGGACCCTTTTGTGTCCACCTCACAGCACTGGGTTCACAGATGAGGTTTGCCAGGGCCTTTTATGTAGGTGCTGAATTCAGACCCTCATGATTATGCAGCAAGTGTTTGCCACACTGTCCCATCTCCCCAGCCCTTCAATATATTTTTTAAATACAATATCACAATAATGTCTTGAAGTCATGTAGCTGGCATTACATGAAATTTGACGTCTTGAAATAAAAGTGGCTTAATTAACATTAAGGCAAAATGTTAGTAAATTCAATTTTATTACAATGTCATATGTTTTGATATAATAAATAGAGGCTAAAATGCATATAGATAAAATATAATTTGTGAAGTGATTAATATTTTAATGGTTTTGTCTTCTAATGAGAGTACTCTCATGGTCATAATTTGATTATAGCACTTATACCACCAGACTTTGTGAATTTTGTGGGATTTTCTGTTTAGCATTAATTTATTGTCCATATTCTGAATAGACAATTAATTCTGAGAAGCAGGGCTGCTCAAAAAAAAAAAAAGACTGCTATACAAAGTAAAAAGTCAAAAATACATCTTGTTAGAACCAACTTTTAAAATAGGGCACTAAGTCAATTATTTATATTGAACATGTCTTGTTATCTCCTTGATTTAATTCTGTTTATATTTGTGTATGGCTATGCCTGTACATGTTCATACCTGGGAAGGAGTTGCACAGCTTGTACATGTGAACCTGTATATGTACATGAGTATATACGGAGGCCATAGAAGAGCCTTGGGTGTTGTTCCTTAGACTTCGCCTATGCTATATATTATTTTTCAGAAAAGAAACTCTCACTGGTCTGATGCGTGATCCTAATTAGTCTTATTCAATAAAAACCCTGAGTCAGATATTGGGGTAAAGCTGAAAGATCAGAGAAGCAAAGAAGCAGCCACAGTCACTTCTTACCTGTACGAAATCTCAGACAGAAAGGAGAAGATCCTGTCTCTACAAATCCTCAGACTGAATGGGTGAGATCTTGTCTCTACCCCCCTTTATATTCCTGTCTCCACCTCCCTAGTGCTAGTAGACTGGTTCAATCTCGTTGTATCCCAGGGTGGCCTTGAACTCCTGATCTTCCTGCTTCCTCCTCCCAAGTGCTGAGATTAAAGGTGTGTGCCACCACTGCCTGGCCTCTATGGTTAACAAGTGGCTAGCTCTGCCCTCTGATCTCCAGGCAAGCTTTATTTGTCAGAACACAGGCAAAATATCATACAACACTGGTCTGGAACTCATCAAGTAGGCTAGGCTGGCTGGCCACTGAGGCCCAGAAATTTGTCTGTCTCTGCCTCCGCTGTGCTGGGATTACAAGCCTATGGCACCACACTCACTTTTTCACGTGGGCTCTGGGGATCAAAGTTAGGCCCCCATGCTTGCAAGGTAAATGCTCCACTGACTGAGCCATCTCCCCAGCCCTAATTCTTCTTTTTGTCTATGACTTTTTGTTTCGTGAGACAGTTCTGTAAGTATAGTACCAAGTAAAAGTAGTTGATTAATTCTATAAACTTTTAAATCCCACTTGATTAATATCCTATCATCAATTTCATATTCTTCCAAATACTTAAAAGATCTCCAAACGCATGGGAGTTGAGGAGAAGCCAACCTCAGAAGATAGTTTCTTGACTATTGAATATCAAATGCCTCAGTCCAGATTAAGATAGCCTAGACTTAAATGAAATATGTTTTCTCGGGATCAGTGGCCATTTCCAGTTTCCTTTTCTACTGTAGGAGTAGCAGAAAAGGACATAAATAAGTTGAACCACAGGAGAAAGGAGAACCCTACACCATGGCCAGTCCTCCAGCACAAAGTAAGGCAGTAGTTAGGTGAGTGTAGGGAGTGTGATTACCAAATACAATACATCTGCTTTTCTTATTGATCTCTGACAAAATGACAGTCTCCTCAGAGCTCCCACTGCATGAAGGTAAGATGGTGGCCTAGGAGTCTGTCCCTCCTATCTGACTGAGATTGGCTGGGAAGTCATACTGTTAGTGAAAATAAATTCCATGGTTGGAACAAAGCAACATTGAGGGGAATGCTTTGTAGACCTTCAGTTTGAGCCCCAGGTGGAAGCACACAGACCTATGGTAAGGAGAGGAGGAAAGAGGAAAGGGGGAGGGGAGGTGAAGAGAAGAAGGAGGAAAGAGGGCAGAGGAAGAAAAGAAAAGGAGAGGGGAGGAGAGAGGAAGTGAGCTGGGTGAACATTCAGGTGTATGAGCACAGATACAAAGGACCTCCATGGATTATATGCCCCATGGTCCACCAACAGCCTTGCACATCAGGATGCCTAGGGATCCAGGGTTACTTTGAATGAGGAACAAAAGAGAAATCAATTCTAAATTTCTGAATTACACTCAAATTGACTAAGATACATTTTGAAATGTTTGCATTTCCTCAGAAGATTGAAGATGGAGTGTGCAACTGATGTGAGAAGTCTCTGAAGAATTAAGTTCAGATGCAGAGAAACAAAACTTTTATAATTTGTACATGACCATATGCTATAAGATTGTAGCAGAGTGCTTACACAATAATACCTACTCTAATTTGGTAAAAGAAAGGTCTTTCTTTTACCTATTTCAAAGTTGTTTGTGTATATATAGCATTTCATTTGTTGCTCCCAACAACACTGCAAGAAAATTGAGGAATAATGTGCTAACCTATACTCTAGGGAGTAATATAGGGACAATGAGGGATATCCTGAAGGTCAATCTATTAATGAGTGGGGAGACACAAACCTAGAGCCTTGATCTTTGACACTACCACTTTACAAAAATGTCACCTGTATTTGAAAGCTTGCAAAGAAATCACTCTGCTAAATTATAAAAATAAATTGAAACATATGTCATCCCTAGAGGTAAATTATCCTCCAGCCAGCTCCAAGGGGACACGTTCTGAGCACAGCTGTTCTGGGGAAGCCCGGATCTGATTAATCAGTGCCCAACTAGGTATTTAGATCAACTTGTTCACGGACAGGTCCAAGAGCAGATGTAATATTTTACTCCAGAGGGTTTCCAAGGACAAAGGAGTACACAGAGGAATTAATCAACAAATCCACAATGAATTATTCATTTTTCAAAAATATTATGCATGCATTAGTAGAAAATTAACAAAAGTTATATTACAATAGCATTAGAGGTTTTATCTCTACAAATTCCTTCTAAAAACTCCAGGCTTAAGTCTATAACTAAGTGGTAGAGTGTCAAAATTGTCTACTGTTGTTGTAATTCTGAAACTGGGCTATTTCTTCAGCTTGTAAGTCAACGACTTTACACACAGTTTTCAATGAGAAATGAAGTTCTATCAAGGTACAGTCTACTCTGTTGTCCCAAAGAATAACTCCCCTTCTTCACAAGTAAATTTAAAAAATACTAATAATGGATTCTATGTATTTCAGGGTGAGTGTTATGTGTAGATGAGTGAGTGCAGGTGCCTGAAGACACCAGAGGAGGGTATCAAATCCCCTCGAACTCAATTTACAGGCAGTTGGGAACTACCTGATAAAGGTGCTGGGAACTGAACTCAACCACTAAGCCCTCTCTCCCATCTCCCCATTAGACTTTTAAAGATGGAAATGATCTTATAAACAGTTCAAACATCAAGAAGTAAAGTCTATGTAATCATAAAATCCCAGTCATATGATACTGATTAAAGTTTCCACTTGTTCCAAAGTAACTGGAAAACCCTCGTATTTTCAGGAGAATTAAGTAGTTCCAGGAAGAATGGAGACCACAGAATCCAAGAAGACTCACTGTGCCAGAATATTAGCAGCCTCCAGACAGTTTTCCCTTCCCTGGATGTCTTCAAAGGTGTTGCTCGTGTTTGATTCAAGAACTCACCTGAACCTATGTTCCCTAGGCAGACCATGCTCTCCCCACCTTTCCTTGCAAGCTTTATATAAGTTAACACATCCTTCATATTGTAGTCAATTATTTTAGCTTTGGAGACTTGTCTGCACATGCTCTATTTTACCCAGCATTAATTTTCTAATTAGACTCACAGAAGACTATCATGGTTTTCTTGTTTCTTACATCTGAGAAGGGGCCCACTGAAATCCCCTTGTTGAACACACCATTAAAATAAGTGCTACTAAGAGCTCTGGATCCTAGAAGAGCACATTATGTACATGAAGGATAAAGAGGATAACAAAGACTAACACTAAAAACACTGTGGTGGCAGCAATAATCATAAACATATTTTGTCATTAATAACTGATCAAAGTTTATTAATAGCATATTCTTGGAGAAAGAAATTAGGAAAAATGTTCCATTTGGAATAATTTAAAAAGTAGGAATATACCTGACCAAAGAAGAGAAAGACCACTATAACAAAAATGCTAAGATGTTGAAAGGGGGAATTAATGAACTTTATGAGATGAGATGATGGAAAGACCTTCCATGTTCCAGGATTGGCATAATTAATAAGGTGAAAATGGCTATACTACCAAAATTAATCTGTAGAATTAGTGCAATACCTATCAAAATTCTGAGGTCCTATTTTTAAAATTAAAAAACATTTTCAAGAATTCAAATGGAACCACAAAACATTGCCAGTAGCCAAAGCAATTCTAAGAAATAAATACACTTCTGGAAGTACTACAATATCTAACCTCAAAATAGTCTACAAAGCTATAATGATAAAGACAGCCTGGTACTGGCATAAACATAGACAGAAAGATCAACAGATTAAATCAAAGATCAAGAAATAAAACAACAATGCTATGTTCACTTAGTTTTTGACAAAGGAGGCAGATGCATGTATTGGGACAAAAAAATAGCCTATTCAATGAATGGTCCTGGCAAACTGGATATCTACCTATAGAAGAATCAAATTAGATTCATATCTTTCACTTTGTACAAAGATCAATTCAAAATGGATCAAAAACTTCAATTTAAAACATAAAATGCTGAAACTTAAAAATAAACCATAGCATAAACTCTTCAAAACATTGGGACAGGCAAGAACTTTCTGAAAGAACACCAATAGCACAGGAACTAGCCCCAAATATCAAAAGATGGGACTACACAAAAGTAAAAATTTCTGCACAGCAAAGGATACTATCAGCAGAGTACACAGACAGCCCACAGAGTGGGAGAAAATTTTTACCAACTGCACTTCAGACAAGGAGATAATATCTAAAATTTATGAAAAACTGCTGCAATGAAATACCACGTAAGTATATTACATGGAAATAAAATGTAAGTCAACAAACAGGCTAAGGAACAGAATAGAGAGTCTTTTCTAAATAAACACAATAGCTAATCACTATTCTTAAACAGTGTTCAATATTCCTAGCTATAAGGGAAATGGAAATTAAAACTACTTTGAGATATCTCTTCATCCCAGGAAGAATGAATAACATCAAGAAATATGATAACAGATGTTGGAGAGGATGTGGAGAGAGAGACAAACTAATGGGGGTACAAATTAATATAGTCATTGTGAAATTCAATTTGGAGATTTCTCAAAAAAATAAAAAATAGAGCGTCAGTCAGCTATCTCACTCCTAGTCATATACTCAGAGAACCCCATAACCTACCACAGAGATATTTACACCCCATGTTTATTGCTGCCTTATTCACCAAAACAAGGAAAGAGAACCAGTTTTGCTGTCCAACAGGTGAATGTGTAATAAAAATCAGATGCATTTATAAAATAGAATATTATTTGTTCTAACAAGAAAAGAAATCACAATATTTACAGGAAAATGGATGGACTTAGAATAGATAATATTAAGTGAGATCACACAATCTCAGGAAGAAAAAATGAATATCTCTCTCATAATACAGATCTTAGCATGTATGTGTGTATGTATAAACAAGTGCATATGTGATTACAGTATAATTCACAGAAAGAATAAGAAAGTGTAAGTATTAGATGATGAATAAGGATGAACTCACCAATGGGCACACCAGTCATGAAAAAGATTATAAAGGTGAATAATTTTCTAGTTTTAAGTCTGTCAGTGATTTTTCCACTTTTGTGTGAATAAGTACATAAAAATATAATCGACAATGAAAGTGTAAAATCCAACATGAAGCTCCATAGCTTCAGAACGACTATCCTAACTGTATAGAAGAGTTAATTGAAATGTGTGATCACTGGTTGACATCACTGAATGATGCTTTTTTTTTCTTTTTTGAAACTTTACAATAAAGCTTTAATTAAAAATTGACAAAATCTATTCATATACATTTTATTATTTAGGAGGAATTGTCACAAATCTAAAAATTACTTCAGGCGTTCAAGCAGCTCACAACTGCACATGGTGATGAGTTGAGAGGCAATACAGTTGAAGATCTATCCTTAAAAGTCACAGTGAGTCAGAAAAATAGAAAATCATGATTTAGAACATAGAGCTTAACTCTGTCTAGTAGTAAAGAGTAGTGACCATGATGCACTTGCCAGTAACACTGTAGGCAAAGTGAGTAGAAAGAATGAGGTCACAACAACGGGAGGACCATCACTGAGGAAATTCAGGGCCAAATGCCAGGGAAGTACATCAGATTGAAATGGTGTTCCTCCAGGACATAAACTAAGACAACCAGGCAACTAAACTGGGTGTGCATGCAATATGAATCTAACTAGGACTCGAAAGCCTGAAATCTGGGGATTCAATCATTTAGCAGTGTCCCCCAAGAACCCAAGATCTTCTCTTAGCCTATTAGATTGTCATCCCTGGGACCCCTTGAAAACTTGTTTGTTGTAACATTCTTGTCTTCAAATGCCTTATCATCATTCTAAACCAAAAAACCATTAGGAAGAATTAAAAAAATAAGCCTGCCATTCTTCAAGAGAAACCAATAGATGCCTACCTTTCTCCTAAAAAAAAAAATCATATTTGGGACAAGTAATCACATTTCAGAATATTTCCTGAAGGACTGTATCTAAGGTATGAAGAAAATGAAGGATGAAGGATGAGCCCAAACTTGGCATCTAACTACAACATCCCTGGTGCGCAGTGTCTGAAATGCAATGAATAAGCCTGCATTATTCTCCAACTCTAGCACTACAGAAAGTTCCTGTTCTCTTTATGAAGGTTCTTTAGGCACTAGCCTTGTGGTCAGAACTTAGCCCAAAGACAGTGGTGCTCATCTGTGAGCACTGAGCATTTCTCAGCCAAAATACCGGATAAAAGAATACAATTATCTAAGCCAGATCCTGAAATTGGGGAATAAAAAGTAACGTGGGAAAATACTCAGACATTCTGAAAATGAATGATAAAGATATAAAAAAACAAAATGATGAATGCACTTCAGCATTTTTCCACAACCTGCTCTCCCTCTATTGTATGGATGCAGATGAACCCCACTATCAAGCATTACTGTGTATGGAAAAAGAAGGGAAAGGACACCTTTCTAGCTTCATCCAACCTTGAACAAGTGAACAGTTCCCCTACTATTGTTCTTTTTTAAATATTCTAATTGAATAAAGTCTGGGGAAAAGTTGAATTCTTAAATCTATGAAAGAACAAGAGTGGGAGAAATTACCTTTAATTCTTCTGCTTTCCAGGATCCTTGGCTACCCGTTACTTAAGATTCTCTCAATGAAAAGCACCGAAAAGCACATCCACAAAAATCAGTAAAACACACAATGCTTAATGCCTGTCAGAGACACCATCAATATGTGAATATATTACCATTCGATGAAGTTTCAACTGCCAGCTACAGAGATGAGCAAGATAAATTGCCAGCGTCATCTTAGTCTTTCAGAGGTACCTGTTCCTACCGTCATGAAAAATTCCTTCTCTCGTGTGATGGAGTTTACCCTGTAAATTAAATCTCTCAAGTAATGGAAGAAATAACCCATGACACTGGTGAGGGAAATGAAATTAGAGTCACTAATAGCAGGTCAGCCCAGTCTGAGCAGAGGTAATGGCAGTGACCACATGAATGATAAGCAGGTCTTCTCCAGGCTCTGACAAGTGCCTGCCAGGTAGGGTGACAAGCTTTCATCCAGCTGGTGAGCGATTCTCACTCCAGACACCAGCCTGTTTATAATGCAGCTCGACCCCCATCTCCGCCAGCCCATGTCAGTCTTGTCGAGGAGGATGCTCTACTTCCCCTGTGAAGATCATTAGGAAGGGTTAAAAACGAGGCTGGCTGTTTTGAGGGTAAATCAATTTCTCATTGCCTAGAAACCTTTCCGGCCAGAGCAGATGACCTTTAGAAACAATAAGAATCACAGAACTGTACTTAAACACCTTATTTTCTAAAGTGCTCAAAGGAAACTGAAGTAAAACTGTGTTACAGTTCAATGGTCAGGGTAGCCAAAACAAAAGGAGTTATTCTCACCTTGTGGTTCAGGCCCGGGGAGCACACTCCTGCCAATGACCGGATAACCTAGAGTGTGAGAAAGTTCACGTGATGTCTTCCTCTTCTGGGCCTCAATTCGGATTTGCTTCCTGACATCTGAGAGGAATCACTGAACTTAGGATATAAACATAATAAGCAAGTCCACGGCACAGCTGCTGAACACAGGGATGAGAACAGGAGGGATTACGGGTAGGAAGGAAGAGCTGTGTGTGCCATGACACCAGATAATCACTGATGTCTACTCTATTAATATAGTGTTGCTATAGTCTTGGGTTATAAATAGTAGGAGCATAGTACATGCTACCTTTTAAATAGGGAAATGTCTGCGTTGCCTAACATACTGTTGTAGGTATCAGTTGAAATGTGCAATAAAGTAGTTGTATATCTGAGATAGTAATATTGCACTTATTGCATGAAGCTTTCACTAAATTTATTGTCCTTAGAGCCACTGCTCACCACTCTGTTGCTTCGGGTAGTAAATACACACTGTTGATTATAATAGTTGCCATTTTTAATATTTTTCTTAAAAATAGGAAGCTAACAGTGTGGGTTTTTTTTTTTCAGTTGGTTAGAGTACCTAGCATGTGTGGACCCCTAGTATACACCTATTATTCCAACAGTAGAGACACAGGAGCGTCAAGAAGTTCATAGTCATCCTTGAATACACAAGTTTTTCAAGGCCCGCCTGGGAAACGTGAGACACCCTGACTCAGGAAAACAACAAATAAATAAGGAAATCAAAAGCAGCCTGGAAAAAAAAAAGTCGTTTGTCATCAGTTCATTTTATACTACTAAAGTAAAGTTTACTTGTTACTATAGAAAGAAAAATAAAATTATCTTTATTCTTCTTCTAATACCTCAGTCTTTGCATCGTTAGCCAAGAAAGGCATCAGCTTTGGATTCTGATACCATGCTTCCTAAGTGTATGGAGTAAGATCAAAACCTGAAGCATTTGAAGAAAAAGGGTAAATGAATTAGAAAAGTTGAAACAGTTTAATAGAGTCGAAGGCTCACAAAATGGCATTTTAGAAAACATCTGGCCTATAAACCCTTCTAATTCAGTGAGGCAGGCCGGATGAGCTTCGGGGTACACCCAATCTGCGGCTGAAGCAAACTCTCCTCAGTGAGTTCTAGTCTCAGCCACTTACTGACTCGCCATGTTACAGGGGGGTGATATTTGCTTCTCTGAGTCTGTTTTTCATCAACAAAGAAGTTATTTTTTTAAAAATCCTCTGAATCCACTTAGAGTTTTACATAGGTCGTATTGGAAATTGAAAAAACTCACTAAATTTATAGCTGGTGCCATTATTAGCAATAAACAAACTACAGTTGTAAATGCAAGTCATATGAACTACAAATGGGTCTGTATTTAGTTCCAAACACGCACACAGTAATTAAAAGTTGTCCAAATAGCTCTTATGCTTTAACCAAAAATCAGAAGAAAGGGGTTCCCGTTTAGATAAGGATAACAGTATTTCTTTGAATTATTCATTTTCTATTACTCTTCTATTTTTATGAAAATAAAAAACTAAGAATGGAGATCTTACACATCTTAGCCTGGTTTTCTTAGAATAGCATGTCTCGCCTTTCATGTGGGAAAAAAAAAA
>CABHPP010106324.1:0-10775 GCA_902168425.1 Peromyscus attwateri | reverse complement strand
AGTCCATAACTGTGGCTCCATAACCACAACACAGTCTCCTCAAGTGCAAGGCCACACTGACCGTTCTTTTCCCCTTGCTTAACACCTAGTATCAGCACCCACTAAGCTTCATTCACCAACAGCCCGCTTGAAAGAGTGTGCAGTCTTCCTGGAGCCAGTGCGGGGTAAGAAAGGCAGAAGGGATCTAGAGAACAGTGCCAGCAGAGGAGAGCAGAGTCATGGGAGCAGCTGGGGTCACTGCGGGACTGAAGAAACCACACAGAGCTCCACATGTGCCTGCATCTTCCATCATGTCAGGATTTCTCTTCACAAACAGCAGAAGCTGGGCAAAGGCTGCACATCCTACTGCTACTCCACTGGAGCCATGGCAAGGATAAGCCTCATCCAATCCCCATTTCGGCGGAAGGTGGCCTGGATGAGTGAACCCCTTAAAATGACCCATATTGGCTAGAATAAATAAATCATGGTGTTTTCACACAGTGGATGCTTGACAGCAATGAACACGGACATTCTACAACCGTATGCAGCGACAGAAGTAGTAGACGGTTGACAAAACACACAAAAATACAATCTGGGTTACACTTCACACACACACACACACACACACACACACACACACACACACACACACCACAATTTATGCTGCTACAAGTCAGGGGAGCAACACAGTGTCTACTAGAAAGGATGAGGTTGCATTGGTAATGTTTCTTAATCTTGGTGCTAATCACATAGGTTATGTTTGGTTTGTGAAGTTACCTTGAGCTATATATATTTCTAATATGTATAAGTTATAAGAAGAAGTTATATAGAATTCAGAACAGCCAATAGCTACCCTGCAAGAAATAATGGTTCATGTAATCTGATATGTAGTAGCTTGTAACTACAATCACTATAAAAATTATAAAGTCCAGCAAGACTTTTACATATTATGTATGATCTCTACTCAAATAGTTAAGTCCCAGAGCCTGGGGTCATTTTTAGCCTCTCTAGCATTTATTTTAACATATTAACCTCAATTTCACATGACCACTCCTGATCTTTCCACATTCTCCTACAGATTTACATTTTTTTTTTTTAATTAACCAACCTTCAATCACATTAAGTCACAGAGACTGGCTTACTTTATGAAATGCTGATCGGGAAGAGGGTGGTCAGCATCCGATCCACTCACCCAACCAACCAAATGCAGCCACGGTAGACAAGCAGCTAACAGGAAGGAAGCAAGCACAGATGTCTCTCCTACTCGGGGCCAACACCATTCCTCTATACTCACATGGTTCTTCTCAACCTAATTCAGGCTGCTTAGCTGCCCATTCATTAGATACAAACTGTTGTTACATTAATTAGATAAAAATTTTAGCAAAATGCTAACAACATTGGTTAAAAGTCTCTTACTTCTGTAAGGAAGGGAGACAATCTCAGTTCCACACTTAAGTGTTTACTGAAGTGATTTGATGTCACATAATCTCTGACCGTTCTAAAATGCCCCTCCTGGGGGCACGTTATTATTTTTAGAAGCTCCTAAAAATTTAGGAGAAAATGCCATTGTGTTTGCAACTTTCTTCCATGTGCCTCAGCAAAACAAAAACAAAATAACCAAAATATTTTTTAAAGGGACAAGCCTACCCAAACAGGAAAAAAAATCAGCAAAATGCTAACAACATTCAAGTCCAGCTGCAGGGTACACAGGAGCTCACTGTGAGTTCTTTCAGCTCTTTCGCAGGCTTGAGAAATGCTCATAGTAAAATGCCGCAGCCAAGTCTTTCCTCACCTTCCAAGTGGGTGGCTATCTTCTAAATAAAATCAAATGGCTACGTCTGCCCACGGGTACCACTCACGCTGCCTTCACTCTGCAAGCAGCAAGAAGCAGCGTGTTAGCAGCAAGGAACTGAATTGAGCTAATGCTATTTCCATCAGCAGATGTACTTACATGGCAAGTGTCGAGATTAAAATTTCATATAACTAAAACAAAGGGAGAGATATGAAAAGAAAACAATGATCCTATATTGACCATGGGAAATTCCATCACCCTCACTCACTAGGAATCCTTGCATCAAAGCCATCTCATGGTGCACTTCTTCATCCTCTCTCTGGCTTCATCCTAAGGTATGCTTGACAAAAACTGCCTATATTAGGGTATACAAAGTGACGCTCTGCCATATGGATACATTGAGAAATTATTACTACAATCAGCTAATTAACATATCCATTATCTCACGAACTTAATTACCTTGATTGCTTGTTTAGAGCCATGTCTGGCTATGTAGCCCAAGCTGGCTTTTAACTCTGGACCCTCTCAGCCTGTATTCAGAGTGCTAGGGTTAAGCCACACACTCTCAGCTATTAGTTACTTTCTTACTTGTGCTGAGAACTCCAGAGAGTTCTCTGCTCTCAGCAAATTTCCAATTCACAATATCTTATTAATTACAGCCATCGTGCCGTCCTTCAGGCCTCCCGAATATTAATGCCACGGTGAGTTTTTCTTCATCCGAAACCATTTCAAGGCAGTGGCAAGGCCCAAGCATCCTGAACTCAGCCCAAACTTAGAAAAGACTGGAGGTATAAGGCCTATGTGCCTCCTTTTGACCTCAAAATTTCTGACACCATACACATCAGGCATTCTCTTACAACCAAAAGCCACAGTAAAATGGCAGGATTTACTCAAATCCTTTGAGGCAAAGATAGCAATCTAACCTACATCCAGCCACATGTTTCATAGCAAAGCAGCACTGTGGCCTAGTCACACTCACATTGCTACCACAGACCTTCTGCTTTGGAGGTACCTAATCCATCTGCCCCATAGTTCTCAGTGAATATACCGCCCTCTAGAGAAGGCAGCTAAGAGTCAAAGATGATGTCTAACAAAGATATTCAACTAGAAAAGAACAGACATGAAATTCCTACTTAAGCCTTCGGGCCCCACAATCAGAGTTTGTCCCACTACACACAGTTTACTCCGCCCCAAGCGATGATGATGCTCTTCCGAAAAGCAACCCAGAGCCAAAAGAACAAACAACCCTCTCACCTGAGGGAGCGGGTGTGTGCTACAACATGTTTCCTAAGAGGAGACATCCACAATCATGCTTCATAGTACCATTAATCCTTTAAATCATCACAATTACTATAATTACTACTAATAATTATACTTCCCTTGAGGACACAAAAACCCTTCATGTATTTTTGGCATTTTATACATATAATTCGTTTCCCTCCCTTTTCTCAAAAGAGTACAGTTGGCTAACTGAAGTAAATAACAAACATCACATTGGAATGCTGGTCATTTTCATCTTTGCAATAATCAAAGCCCTTGCTGGTGAGGATTCGCCTTTTCATAAATAAAAACTATGATGCCATACCGTGCCACAGATACAACCCCACAAATGAAGACCAGAAACAGAGGGGAGAACAGAAATGCTCCGTGTGCTGGCAAGAAGGGCCTCTCTGCTGAGCAAATGTCTCCACACACACAGGTTAGAGGTGTGACACTTAACTGGTGAGCAAGTCTGAGGAGAGCTAGTGGGTGGGAAGTCCTGTCCTCTCCACTAGTGAGCTTAAGAAGTGAGAGACGCTCTCCAAAGCTGCAGTCTCACCTGGAGTTCAGACTGCCTTCCAGAGATGCTGAGATTCACAAAAGAGACTAGTGGTTCCACCTCACAAACTGGGGCATGTGGACCCCCAGGAATACTCACTAAGCAGCAGCTTCTACAGCCACACAGAACTAAGGGGAAAATACATAATGTATTTTCTAGAAACACTGATCTTAACTCAAAGATTTTGGGGGGAGAAGGTTAAGCAAATGAACTAATAATTTTTTAAAAGTCGTTGATATTAAAACAAGAGGTAGAATGCAATTGGCACATGAATTCTTAAGGGGGAAATAATCCTGTTTTGACTTCCGTAGGCCATTTCCAGTTCTGCTCTCATTTGTACAGATGGGAAGAGAAGTGTGGCCTGCTTCTCCATTCTCATTAAAGACAGCAACAGAGAAGGCACAGGTATGCCATGAAAGGTAACTTCACAATGACCCTTGTTCTGAAGACATCTCTTCAAAATCAGGATGTAGATGGCAGACAAAATGAGCTCTGGGTACCTGTAATCCCATCTCTACATCACATATAGACAGGTATCATTGGGGTCCAATCTTCCTCATCATCCTTTCCACCCACTGACCCACTACAGGCACAAGCTCATCAGGCAGGCTCCTGCTACACAGGAGCTGGATTTCATATTGGTGACATTTTCCTGGACTAATTGGTAAGACATATTTGCAGTAATTTTCATTTAAAGTGATGACCGTATGGTTACTCTATAAAAAATAAACTTACTGATTTAGTTTGTCTATAAAAAGTTATTATTCTGAAATTTGTTTTTAAAAGACTGTGGAAGCCACAATCCAGAAGAGAATTTGACATTGCTGCTGCCGCTGTTGCTGTTATAGCAATGGCGCCCACCACTGCTACTCTTTCTGGGATTACCATTTCTTAATTGCTTACTACAGCTAGCACAATGGAGACCCTGGCAACAAAAGTAGCTACCACAGTTAGTTAATCTTTCATTCTATTGGGCATGATAAATTTAATTCAGTAGTTATGTACATCTCGATTGGCTTTGAAAATTATAGATTTATAAACTCAAGTTCTAGTTGCTTTTGGGATACTATCTTACAAGGACACCAACATACAGTATGGCTCGTTAAGGAAGGGAATGGCTCAGTTGCCTTTAGCCTACTGGCTATGGGTGAGATAGGACCTCTGTTGGTCTTTTCTGTATCAAACACACAGAATGCAAGCCCAGTGCCACTTTGAGATCTTTGGCAGCAGTTAACTATGCAGCTCACACACGCTCGAGCCTGTATGAAAATGAGTATTCAGAGACGGGTAATGCCTGGGGGGCACTCACCAACCTAAGACAGAGCACCTGTGTGGCCTGGGCAGGTGTCTCCATGACGGGTAAGGTGACCTGCTGACGTCCCACGCAACCCAAGTAAGAAACTCATTTTTTAATAAAAGGGGGACCTGTAGGGCCCTGGCCCCCGTTTTGGGTAACTGCTGCCTTGCTTGCGCACCTTGACCTTGATATCCTCCCTATGCCAATTCCCTGCCAAGTTCCACCCTCCTGAATGCTTAAGGGAAGTTCCTTGTCTGTGTATCCTGAATAATGGGCGTTAACAGATTAGAAGCAAAATTGTAAAACATCAGTAGCAAACTTCCGCCCTCCGGGGTCCCCCCATTGTGCTGTAAGCCTGTATTTAAGACCTCCTCCCCCCTTCAATAAATGACATTTGGCATTTAAAATTTAAAAAAAAAAAGACTGTGGAAGCCAGCCTCCAAAATGGAGGCCAGTGACCTCCACCTCCCAGCATTCCTGCATGGGTGCAGTTCATCTCCTTCCACGGTGAATAAGGCTGCTGTGGGTAAATGCTACAGCACTGGGGGAATGCAAGAGATGCTTCAAAGGCTGCACAAAGACCCCGAGGCTCATGTCTTCTTCTGTTTTTGGAGGGGAGCTGGCTACCATGACAGGAAGACCCTCAGGAAGCAGCACCAGAGTTGGGGCTATAGCTCAACAAGTAAAGCCCTTGCCATGCAAGCATGAAGGCCTGAGTTCAAATCCCCAGAACCCATGTCTAACGCCTGGAGTGCACAGCAGTGAAGAACAAGGAGCCCTGTTTGCTGTTCACTGCTGTGTATTCCGAGCTAGTCACTGGCCTATCAATTCCCAGAGCCCCTCCTTTCTGCAACACCCATCTTAACACAGGACCACTGGGATTACAGACATGCCTGCTGCCTCTGTATGCTTTCACACACACACACACACACACACACACACACACACACACACACACACACGGAAGCTCTACAGAGAGTGACACATGGCAAAAATCTATTCCCCAAATCCAGTGAGAAACTGAGGCCTCCAACAACCATGAACATGAGCCATCACAGAAGCGAATCCCTCAGCACCAGGTGGTCCTCACTGCAACTCCATGAGACCCCAAGTCAAAACCATCCAGCTAACCTGTTCCCGAATTATGAGACCATGCTTAGGGTCTAATGTGAACGTTCCGAGGTCACTGTCATGTGATGATGACGACTATCACAAAACATACCTGACTTGGGTTTTGTTTTGGGGAGCGTGGGTGACTTGCTGACAGCATTTTCTATACTCATTCTTTATGACCTCCCCAACCATGCAGATGAACCACTAGCCTGAGTTTTGAATCAGTCATTTGTTTCTCTTTATGGTTTCACCACATATGCATTCTCAATATGCCATTGTGTTTTGCCTAATTTAAGCCGAATGTAAAGGAAACCATATTGTGTATCCTCTTCTGAGACTTCCTCTTTCCTTAAGATCTGATTCTCAGATTCATCCTTGTTGATTCATGTGGCTGTGGGCCATACATTTTTTTTCCACAACTCCACATTTTTCATTGTGTGAACAGACTCACAATCCCAGCTCTAGTCTACTACTGAGGATCTTGGGAGTTGTCAATTTTCATTTGCTATGAATAATGATGCTATTATAGTCTGGCACTTGTGCCCTGGTACACGCGGCAAGTTTCTAAAGGCTCTATCTAAGGAAAGATGGCGAGATTTGGGGGCCCAAACAAATCCAGTCCTCTAAGTAACACCAAATTGTTTTCCAAAGTGTTTGTGTACAGCGGACTCTTCGACGCCTTTCCAGTCTCGCTGTCAGTAAGAGGCACGCATGCTTGTTTTACTAATTATAGGGAAGCTTCCAACCAAGAAAAGGGAAAGTTTTCCTCTTTTCAGCATCACTGCTGCAAATAAACAACACTCCAAAGCAGTGACCCGGACAGATGGAGCATGTTATTCACAGGACACCGTAAGACTTCAGAATAACGATGCAGCCCGAGCCACTACCATACACTGCCTGTGGGGTGAGGCCACTGCTAGACCCAGGGTAAACACAGAGGTTGTTTTCTTCATGCTGGATTCACAGTGTGGTCCTACCTTACTGCAGTCATCATAAAAGGGGAAAAAATGAACTTGCTCACAACAGCCAATTTCAAAACTAAAGCAGAGGAGTCAATCGTCTCCATGAAACAGTTCTAGCACAGGACAGGCTTTGCTTTTTATATTTTCACCTGCAAGATAAAACTACTACATACTGCAACTAAATTTTTCTTTTTAGTACTTCTATAAAAAAATTAAGTATTTTCTATAAAAAAAAAATATGTCCTTTGCAGAGTTAGTTAATCCAATTTCTTAGGTGGAAAGGGTAACTTTATGATAATCTACATTTCTAGTAAAGATCACAAATGACTCTCTTGGCACGAAATACAAGTAATAAGAAATTCTTTCCATTTGGCAGGAAAGCATTTTTATACAAGTCAAAATAAAAAATAAAAAAAAGAAGTCAAGGAGTCTCAGAAAGACAGAACTAAAATGTTACCTAATAGGATCATTTGAACTCACTCTCTCAGCAATTTGTATTTGTCTCTTTAAAATCATTTATCTTGGCACTAGAGAGAGAGCTTGACAGTGAAGAGCACTGGCTGCTCTTCCAGATGACCTACCCAGGCTCAACTTGCAGCACCCACGTGGAGATTTCTAACTGTAATTTCATTTCCAGGGGCTTGAACGCCCTCTTCTGGCCTCCACAGGCACCGGGCACGCAAGTGGTACACAGACATACATAAAGGCAAAACATACACATAATAATAATTTTTAATTATCTTTATGCGGTAGGAGCCATTCTACCCATTTTATAGATGGAGAACACTGAGGCAGAGAAAGCAATGAAGTTGTACATGATATAACTGATAATAAGCCGCAGGACCAGAATTTGAATCCAAGAAGTTTATTCCACAGTCTGAATTTGTTTATTTGTTTAGAGATAGAATCATAAACCATATCTCGGGTGGGCCTCAAACTCAGGGTCCTCCCACATTAGCCTCCCATAATGCTGGGTTATATATGGCATATGCCTTTACACCTGGCCTAGAATCCACACTCTAAACCATTGCTCCAAGCAGCTCCTAGACACTCGAGCCCAAGTCCGAATGTGCTGTGAGTCGTCCATGCCGCACCTGCTGAACACTAGGCACCTACATGTGATGAGCACTTCTCCAGTGCTGAGCTACATTTTTTGTAGTTCTTCTTCCCACATGGCTAGCAGGAATATTCCCATTTTGTTCTTGAAGAAATCTAAGCTCTGAGATCCTGAGAAAGTTGGAGAGAATAGAATAGCCTATAAAAAAAAAAAAGGCAAATGACCCTTTCACAGGGGGCCTTAAGACGATCAAAAACACATATATTATGATTCATAACAATAACAAAATTACAGTTATGGAGAAGCAACAAAATAATTTTATAATTGTGGGTCACCAACAACATCAGGAACTGTAGTAAAGAGTCACAGCATTAGTAAGGTTGAGAAACCACTGCTCTAGACATGGAATATCACCTGAGCTCAGAGCTTCGTAAGCACGTGTTGACCTTAGACCCCAACACCAGTCCCCATAAAGGAAAAACACAGAATTCTGTGAGGATGTCGTAGTGTTCTGACAGGCAGAAGAGCCCAACTCAACACCTCTTTATGGGCTTACCCAGGACAGGCAAATGTCCTCTGGCACATAAAACCTCCAGCTACAGAATGGGGATATTTTATTTCAAAGGATTATTGTGAGCATTAAGGGGACCAACACAGAAAATGCACCTGACACACAGTAGGCATCGTACACAGACGCTTGACCGTGAAAAGTGAAGAGAAACATTCTCCAACTACTTAGCAGGACAAAAGGCAGTGAGCTGATTTTTCCAATGCTGTTTCTACCCACAAAGCCTCATTCTTCACAACTAAGGACCTGATAAAACTTTAATAGCGACACATGCATCCTAGTGTTTTGTTTTTTTACTAATACTAAGACTTCTTTGTCCTGGGGCTCGGGGGATGCTTCAGCAATTAAGAGCATTTGCTGCTCTTAATTTAAAGAACAGGAATTGGGTTCCCAGTACCCACAAGGGAGCCTCCTGATGGCCTGTAACTCTAGCTCCAGGTCTGATGTGCTCTTCGGGCCTCCATGGGCACCTGCACATACATGCACAGACACACAGACACAGAGACAGACACACACAGATAAATAATAAATAAATAATTTTTTTAAAATGGCTTCCTCATTCTATACTACCCTAAACAGAATGACCTTGCCAGCAAGATCAACCTTTTAGAACATTAGTAAGCATTACACTTTTGATACAAACATTGGCACTGAAAGACTCAAATCAAAACATTTGGCTCACTTTAACTTTTCTAGATCAGAAAATCTTAAATCACTCATTTAAAAATAGTAGCATTTTTTTCAACATATTTCTAGTTTCCTGAAAATCATCCCAAATTATCTGGCCAATGAAGAACCAATCTTGGTTAAAAAAACGAAACAAAAAAAAAAATTACAGGGACAAAATAAGCTCTGTCAACACGGTATAAACCACTGTTCAGGGAGACGGGGCTCCTCAACAGCACCCCTGTGTTGTACCTAACAGGTAGTTCACATATGAAACGTGAACTTAGGAACAGAGTGTCCATGGTAGTGCTTAGGCGTCTCCATGGTAACTGATCCTGTTTGCATGTTGCGGAAGAATGACAGACCGGCAGCAGCTCCAGGATGGTAGCTCTGCGTTGCAAAACTGGAGCGATCCCATCATTCCTGACCCACTGACGCTGGCCTGAGAAAGCCTAAGCCATGTCTGCTCTGGTATGTGATACAGAGGGGAGAAAAAGGGTTCATTTTCCGAAGCAGAAAATGAGAAGGAAAGAAGCCACTTCAGAACAGTGTGAGCTGTGTGAAGAAAGCAGAGGTGGCCGACGCTCAAGTTTCCTCAGTATGTCCCACGGACAAGTCATTCTGCTCCGAATATGTCTGCATTCTTCCAAAACAATGCACTTGTATTTGTCTCTTCTGAGAGACATGTAACACAGGTCCCTACTTCACAGATAAGAAGTTAACTCTCATAGGTTAAATGACTGCTCCAAAGTCACCAACTAGTATATGGGTAATGTTGCTGGCTCAGAGCATCTTGTAAGTACTCAGGCATCTAACCATGGCCTCCTTGGTTCATAAAAACTGAAGTCACTACTAATGCCAAGGGTTTTGTAAGGACAAAATGAGATTACACACACACACACACACACACACACACACACACACACACATATGTATGTCTATTCTCCCCCCCAACCCCCTTCTCTCTCCTCGTTCCTTGATCTTTGGAATATGCTGTGATAGGCTGGCAGCAATGTTAATATAAAATGTATGGCATAATACCCACCATAGAGGATTAGAATAATGACAGCGACTACAGAAAATATGAGCAGAAGATATATGAACAATAAATGTTCAATACCACTAATCACTAGGGAAATGTCAATCAAAACCACAATGGCGTACCAGTACACACCAACCAGAACGTCTATTACTCTTCTCATTCCTATAACCAAACATCTGGAGAGCGGCAGATGTGAGGGCGGAAGGGCTTACTTGGGCTCGCTCACACTTTGAGGGTATATACAGTCCAACATCAGGGGAAGGTATAGCAGGAGAAGAGGCTCCGGGCTCCAGTAGCAGTGACCCAAGGCTCCTTGCTCACATCTCTGTGGACCAGGAAGCAGAGGTAAAGACAGGAAGCAGGGCTAGGCTAGAAAGCTCAGCCCCTCCCCGTGCCCGTACCCTAGGCCCCACTGCCCAAAGGTCTTCCACAACAGCACTGCCCATCAGCTAGGGTCCAAGTAAGTGCTCATCATATGAA